>CAUYRT010100073.1:0-42708 GCA_963574885.1 Lepilemur ruficaudatus | reverse complement strand
TATATGTGTATATGTATATGTGTGTATGTATGTGTATCTGTGTATATATGTATATGTATGTATATATGTGTCTATGTATATGTGTGTATGTACGTGTGTCTGTGTATATATGTATATGTGTGTATATGTGTATATGTGTATGTGTGTGTATATATGTGTATATGTATATGTGTGTATGTATATCTGTGTATATCTGTATATGTGTGTATATATGTATATGTATATGTGTGTATGTATGTGTATCTGTGTATATCTGTATATGTGTGTATATATGTGTGTGTGTGTGTGTGTGTGTAGTCTTTCTCTTGTACTAGAGTTGGAAGCTCCTGAGTGAGTGCAGGGACTTGGTTTTCTTCACTACTGCTGGTCTCCCAGGAAGCCTCAATGAATATCTGTTCAGTAAGCCAATGGAACCAGACACAGACCTCCAGGTGTGGCCTGGCCCACACTGAATACCGTGGGATTGTTCCTCTTTTTCCTGAGAACACCGTATTTCTGGGAGTTCTCACTGGACCCCCGCTGACATTTTCTGCGAACCTGCTGCTGCTGCAGTAAACAGGAAGCTCTGGTCTGACGTGATCCCTGCTGGCATTTCCAACGACCTCTGTCCTGACTTCAGGCCAGTCCCTGGGGCTTTTGAAAACTGAAGCTTGTCGTTAGGCCCACCAGCGTTCTTTTGGTTCCTATTTTTCATCTCTGTTCTCAGTTCTGACTGTTCTCTCCGCTGGGGGAGCATGATCACGCCGCCCCTCTGTATTTCCTCCCAGTCATCACCATCCTTTCCCTTTCCACATTTGTACTGAAACCAAGAGATTCTTGGTGGACGCTAAATTTATCACGGGGATTCCCCCTCTGAGTCCACAGCCCAGCCAGGCGGGGCCAGTGCAGAAGAACCGAACTATAAGGGTCCTGCAAACACATTTGCACTATAAACAGAAAACCCCCAGGACGCCGATTAAAACAGTTTTCCCCTTTCAGTTGAGATTTTTGGTTTGTATCTTTTTCTTTCTTTTTTCCTTCCTGTTTCTAGTTCTGTTCTTTTCCTTTTTTCTCCTTTGATGAGAAAGCATATACCTTCAGAGCTTTTAGAAAATACAAAAAAACAAAACCCAGAAACCCCAGAAACAAACAAAAAAAGCCACAACAAAGAAAACAATAATCTTTCAACCCAGAGGTAACTGGAGTTTTACATATACGTATATATGTTTTAGGGAGACTGGTTATTTAGAATATATCATTTATGTTATTTCTTATTTTGTAACCTTTTAATTACTAAAGTACTCATGAGCATTGTAGCTTTACAGTGTGGTTCCAGACAGTATTGAAGTGTGGAAAGTATAGAGTAAAAGTGCCTGGCCTTCCGCACTCAGAAGTGTCACTCAGAAGCGTCATTCCCGAGGTGCTTCTGTGCATTCAGAGTGTCACAACTTTTAGATCCCTCAGGTCCAGATAGGCTCACTGGGCTCTTGAGAGATTACAGGCATTCCTTCAGGGTGTACCGTCATTAATGACAAGTTTTCACTGGAGGAGAATGTGGCTGGCTTAGTTTTCAAACCACCCTGTTCCATCAGTATCAATCTTTTCTTTACTGATGTCAGGTCAGTTCCGCTCCCACCCTGAGAGGTGTGTTTTGTAAGAAAAGTAAGAACTGCAGTTCTTAGGGCTAACACATGAGCATTTTAAACTGTGTTTGCTCTGCTCTTCTTTTGTGGTTGACAGCTAAGCATCATATCTAGCCATCATGTCGTCAGTTTTAAACGTTTACTCTTGCTTTGTTTTTTTTTTTTTTTTTCTTTTTGAGACATGGTCTCTCTCTGTCACCTGGGCTAGAGTGCAGTGGCATCATCATAGCTCACTGCAAACTCAGACTCCTGGCTCAAGCGATCCTCCTGCCTCAGCCTCCCAAGTAGCTGGGACTACAGTTGTGCCCCACCACACCCCACTGATTTTTCTATTTTTTGTAGAGACGGAGTCTCACTCTTTTTCAGCCTGGTCTTGAACTCCTGGCTTCAAGTGATCCTCCCTCCACAAGCCTCCCAAAGTTCTAGGAGTACAGGCGTCAGCCACCACACTTGACCTAAAAGTTTAATCTTGCTTTGAGGGGGGTTCTCACCATACCCTTCCCAGCCACCCCGATCAGTCAGCCATGTGCTCCGTGATCTGTTGTCACGTCCTCTACAGCTGGTGCTTGTCCTCCACTAAGCATCAGAACCAGTGAGGTTACGAACCGGGGAAAGCTCTTAACTGAAACATCAAACTCTTCAAAACCCAGGCCCTCCAGACACACGATCAGGGAACTCAGAATGTTTAGGGTGCCACATTTGAGAAACGTTTCTGCTAACTGAGTCTGTGCTGTTGTCCTTCTGTGTCTGGAAGGCGCCCATGCACCTGCCCTTGGAAGCGGTGCATGCAAATTGCTTGTTTCTTCTTGTCGCCAACACCGCTTTCTTCACTGTTCCAGACAGCCGCCTGAAGCTCAGCCAAGCCCAGGGGAACCTGTCAGTTCTGGAGACCCGGCAGGTGCAGCTGGAGTGCGTGGTCCTGAACCGCACCAGCGTGGCCTCCCAGCTCATGGTGGAGTGGTTTGTGTGGAAGCCCAACCACCCCGAGCGGGAGACTGTGGCCCGGCTGAGCCGCGACGCTACCTTCCACTACGGAGAGCAGGCGGCCAAGAACAACCTGCAGGGGCGGCTGCACCTGGAGAGCCCTTCCTCTGGCGTGTACCGGCTCTTCATCCAGAACGTGGCTGTGCAGGACAGTGGGACCTACAGCTGCCGCGTGGAGGAGTGGCTGCCCAGCCCCGGTGGCGTGTGGTATAAACGGGCAGAAGACACTGCTGGGCAGACAGCTGTGACAGTCATGCGACCAGGTGAGGGTTTATGTCCCGAAGGTTTTACTCTCTTTGATGTTTCCCCTTGAAGTATAATATTTTATGCACTGCATAAAATTAGTTTATTAATAAATTATTTGAGTTAAATATATGAGCATTTACATTATGCATTTGTATTCAAAATTGTCTCGATTTTTTTTTTTCTCATGAATGGAAAAATGCATAATCTGGGTTTGACCTAAGGTGATTTGATTTCTTAATTAGAATAAAATCTGGCAGTTCATTATTCCAAATCATAGACTATTTTCTCTTTAAAGAATACATTCATATTTGGACAAATACTGAATCTGATAAAAATCTTGAAATAATAGCCATGTGGTTCAGAAAAGCTTGTAGATTTTCAGTGGAAAATGATTTACATGCTTTAAATAGAAAACAATGAACCTTTACTTGCAGCTTTTACTTTCTTCCTAATAATTTTATTGGTACTAATGACTATTCTGTGTGGCCTTTTGCTTTTCTTATCTTTATTGCTGTTTCTAAACTACCGAAATGCATGTAATTACTAGGTATAATTATTGTTACCCATTTAAACACGTAATTAAAGCTAAGAAGTACAAGATTCCTGTGTCTTCTGTAGCATCCCAACATCTTTCATCCATATCAGAGCAAAAAGTCAATGGTCCCTATAAGGACCTGGAACAGAAATGAATTTGTGACCTCCATCGGTAGGAGCGGGTTGTCTTGTTTTCTGAGCATCCTGACATTTGTGGCCTTTGGTACTGTTGGAAGTTTCTGTGATGTCTTCACGTCTGAGTAGAGCAGTTCTTTTCGTTGGTGGGACACAGGAGCGTCACGGTCGCCCCATGCACGCCCTGTACGTCATGGTATATGCTTCAGGGAGTCGCATGTACCCTTTGTTACAGGAAAGGGACAATGTCTTACTCACTTGTGTTTTGCCTAAGCCGGAGGGGAAATCACCTCCACTTTGAGTTACTCGTATTTTCCCCGTGAGCTTTTATTTATTTATGCATTCTTTTTTGCTTTTTGCTTTGCCTAGAAAGGCTGCTTGTCTTTTCCCTAAGGTGAAATTGTAGAGAATGGCAGCTGAACTGCCTCCTCGCTCACCTCCCAGCCACTCTTCAGGTCACCACGCTGAGGTCCCCAGGCGGAGTGGGAGGAGACAGGCATTTATTGAGTACAGCTACCAGCCAGCCACAGTTAAGAAACTTATGTTCGGTCTTCACAATAACCCTGAGCGGTGAGCTTTAATAGTGAAGGAACTAAAGCCACGTAGCTCGCAGGGGCAGGCTGAGTGGTCACCCAGGTTTCCCTCCTGCTGCTCCCAGTGTAGCCCTGAAGCCTGTGGCCCTGCATCTGCCTCCCACTCAGCCCACTGAGCTAGCCTGGACCAGCGTTCCTTCCATCTGTTCATCTGTCTGTCCCTGATTGTATAAATTGATTGTGCTCATCTCAAAACATGGAAAACAGAAAAGTATAGTTTTGGAAAGTAAAGTTACCCATAATCTCATTGCCTGCAAGTATTAATACCTTGGTGTCTGTTTTTTGGTCTTTGCCTCATATCTTCATATTCCCTCTGTCTCTCTCCCCAAATGAAGTCAGGATCTCACTGTTACATGTGTTTTTTTTTTTCCCACTCAACATTTTTTGCAAGCATTTTTCCATGCTGTTGAAAGCATTTTATAACCACCATTTTTTACTGACTTTGTAACATTCATTGTGCAGCTGTGCTCCAAAGATTTTTTTTCCCTGAGGTATAAGTTAAATACAGAGAAGACTTGAAATAATATAGCTATAAGAGTTATGTTTTAAAAATTGCCTTCCATTGCTTAGGGTTGACCATTCACTGTAATCTGAAGTATATTAAATGAAGAGCTCCCACCCTCAATGAGATTGTAGTTGAGTGGATTAGTAGTTGTGTTTGGCTGGCACAACTGGGCAAGAGAGAAAACCACATTAATCACACAGGCCAGGAATCGGTGGTCAAGGTGACAGCCACGAGAGCAGTTAGCATAATGCAGGGGGTTCGGGGGACAGAGAAACATCTTCCTTGTGGCTTATACTCAGAAAAGGAAAGAGTGCTAAAGTCTGAACAGGGAGAAGGGTTGGCCAATTCTAGAAGGGGCCAGACGCAGGGAACCAAATTGGTAGAGAAGCGTTGTTAAGGGGAGGGAAGTTATGGGAAGGTGAAAATTAATTACATTCAAAAAACTTATATTGAGACAAGCCACTGGAAGGGGCCAAGAAAAATTACAAGTGGTTAAAAGGGAAGGAAGCAGAGGGAGAGTAGATGGGGAAGAGGAGCTTCTGAGGGCACTCAATGCCTGGTGGTGTCTGGCCGTCTTGTGGCCCTGCCATGATGAGTTCCGTTGCACACTGCCCAGGGCCACCTCCTGTGACACAGTCATCAGGAGCTTTGGAGGACAGTGTTAGACTCTGGAGGTAAAAGGCACCGTTGGCCACCCCTTGGTCTGTGGGATGGCTGTCTGATGGCTTTGGGGTCACACGTCAGCTGTGCTCTCTGGAAAGGTAAGCTGATGAGTTGAATGAGTTTGAGTCACCTGTGAACCGATTTAATACTCTCCATCCTGCCGTTTCCTGTCCTCGAGCATGTTCCTGTCTCTCCTCCCTGCGAGAGCTGGGCTGATGCGCTGTGCCCGCCACCTGTAGCCAGTTACTGAGCCTTCCTGTGCCAGCAGTGCACACCGAGAGTCCAGATGGGCAGGGCCGCGCGGGCAGGCTTGGCAGAGCCCCACAAGAGCAGTAGGGATGCCAGCTTTATGTTCACCTGCGAACGACATTAAGCCAATTCATCGAAAGCCCGGGACAATACTTGGGAAATGCTCCTAGCTCCTATTTGGTCTTCATCCAAGTAGGATCTGATTTGATATCTCTACTTTTGTTGACGTTGCGTTGGCATCTTTCATGAACATTTCATAAACAGAGCCAGAGGGAGGCTTTTTAGGAGCTAGGGAGTGAATTGTTTGTTTGGAACCTACCACAGCAAGCCAAAAAGGACAAAAAAAAGGCAGCAAAAGAAACAGATCAGAGCCTGTCTGGTGGTGTCTGAGATGTGGCTCACCTGCTCGGGGTACCTTTCTGTAGTTGTTGTGTGTCTCCCACCTCAGTTGGGAGGATACTTTGCCCTCCATGAGTCACCCATGCTCAGGGAGGGACCCTTTCAGGTCTGTTGTCTGTCACTTGGCTTCAGTCCCTGGAGAGAGCTTGACCTCCTTGGGTTCACTGTGGCTTAGGCAATAAGCTACATGCACACAATTTAAATCCACAAATTACTGAGTCAGTGTATTCAGTAGCAGTTTCCTAGCGCTGCCGTAACAACTTATTGCAAATTTGGTGGCTTAAAAGAGATTGATTCTCTCACAGTTCTGGAGGCTAGAAGTCCAAAATCAGGGTTTCATCGTCGCTACACTCCCCGTGCAGCTCTAGGGAAGAATCTTTCCTTGCCTCTTGCAGCTTCCCGTGGCCCCCGGCTTTCCCTGGTTTGTAGCTGCATCTCTCCTGTCTTTCTCCATCATCTTGTGGCCTTCTTCTCTCTGTGTGTCTTCTCCTGTTCCTGTAAGGGCACTAGTTGTTCTATTGTCTTAGACGGCTTGGCTGCCATAACAGAGTGCTCAGGCTGGGTGGCTCAAACAACATAACTGTATCTTCTCACAGTTCTGGGGGCTGGAAGTCCGAGGTCAGGGTGCCAACATGGTTGGGTTGTGGTCTTCCTGGCTACAGATGGCTGCCCCTCACTGTGTCCTCACGTGGCCTTTCCTTAGTGCATGCGCCTGGAGAGAGAGGACTCTCTCTCTTCCTCTTCTTATGAGGCCACCAATCCTACTGGATTAGGGCCCCACCCTTATGTCCTCATTTAACCTCAATTACCTCTAAAAGCCCTTTCTCCAAATGCGGTCACATTGGGGGTTAGGGATTCCACATATTAATTTGGAGGGGGACATGATTCAGTCCAGAGCACCACTCACTGGATTTAGGGCCCACCCCAATCCAGTATAACTTTCCTCTTGGCTAAGTACATCCACAAAGACCCTATTTCCAAATAAGGTCACATTCTGAGGTTCCAGGTAGACATGAATTTTTGGGAGACGCCATTCAACCACTACAAGGGGTTACAGTGAAAATAAGTGTCTCTCCCTCCTGGGATTCCCGTAAGCAGCTACACTGCCAGGTTCTTATGAGTTCTTCCACAGACATTTTATACAAATATGAACAGATATATATGTCAGAATAAAATATATTTTCTGCATACAATGATATGGAGAGTACACAGTGTTCTGAACTCTGATAAACTTTCTTGGGTCTCTGTCCACCTCTCGGCGTATAGCGATGGCTATATATTCAATATATAGGGACTATATATATGCCAATATATTCAATATATATTCACCTATATATTCAATAGGTGTGTGGTATTCTATTGCACAGGTATTACTAGCATGTATTTAGTGGTGGACATTTAGTTTGTTTTGAGCAAATAAATTAAAACAGCTTCTTCTCCCTTCTTCGTCCCTTGTCCCTCCCTGCCCAGATGCCGCCCTACAGGTGGACACAGTGGTCCCCAACGCCACGGTGTCTGAGAAGGCAGCTTTCCAGCTGGACTGTAACATCGTGTCCCGCTCAAGCCAGGACTCCCGCTTTGCTGTGGCCTGGTATTCTCTGAGGACTAAAGCTGGAGGGAAAAGAGGTAGCTCTGGCCTGGAAGAAGAGGAGGAGGAGAGGGAGGAGGAGGAGGAGGATGAAGAGGAAGAGGAGGACGATGAGGGTGACCCAACAGAGCGCATGGCCCTGCTGAGCGTGGGCACAGACGCCATCTTCGGCCCAGAGGGCAGCCCCTGGGAGGGCAGGCTGCGCTTCCAGAGGCTCTCCCCCGTGCTCTACCGGCTCACCGTGCTGCAGGCCAGCCCCCGGGACACAGGCAACTACTCCTGCCGCGTGGAGGAGTGGTTACCCAGCCCGCAGAAGGAGTGGTACCGGCTGACGGAGGAGGAGTCGGCCCCCATCAGCATCCGCGTTCTGGACACAAGTGAGTTTTTCCAAGTGTCGAGGAAGGCTGTCACTGCTGATTCCAGCTGTGTCTGGAAGACAAATTCGGAGCCTGATTATGGGTTAATTAGCAGTTTTCATAACTGTCATGGGCATTTATTAGTAGGATTTGAGATGTGGTAGGATTTGACCTACTAGTTCATATAATTGACCCTTGATTGCCTATGCAACAGACAGGGTTGGGAATTAAAGTGATAATGTACCATGTAATCTTTATAATCAACTTCATGTTCCACCGGATTCCATTTTAGTAAGATTTGTTGTACAACTATATTGTTAGATGTTACTTTTTAGAATATTGACTCTACTCTCTCTTTAGTGAATTAGCCAAGTGTTTCAGACTCACAAGAGGAAGGGAAAAAACGAAGCCTGAGTACCCCACTGTCATTCTTTTTGTTTTTTTTTCCCCCCAAATGTCTGGGTTATTTTTGTTTTGGAGGGTGACTTGGAGGTTTAGGTGGATTTTGCACTGTTAGTTGGGAGGACCAGCCTGGTCGAGCTGTGATGTTACAGGAGAGCTGGGAGGAGCTTAGCAGCGGCCCTGTTGCTACAGAGGGTCCAGCAGGCAGAGCTTGGATTATACTGAGGCATTTTCACGATGAACAGAGACCGGAGGAAATACTTGCTGGCCTGAATTGTTTGTTGTAACAAGGCAGCCTTTCGGTTGGCCTTGCATCAGAATAAGGAATAGATATTAATATCAGACTGAAAATGGTGTTTGTTACAGTAGAATTAGCCTATAACACAGAAATTTAAAAATTGCTGGAATTTTCAACTTCTTTTCAGTCAAAACATTCTACCACATTGTCTTGGGTTTTTGAGTTTTGCCGGCTAGTTCTTTGCCTTGATCACCTCCTGTTAACATTGCATTAGACAGAACTATGTGAAATTGAGTTTTTTTGTAGGTCAAAAATGGTTGACTATCAGCAATTTCATATACTTTGGAAATCTAATAAGTGCAGGTGTATGTTAAATTTTCTTAATAATACTGGTGAGCAACAGCTATACAGTGGAGGAAAAAGTAGAAAAACTCTAAACCATACATAGGTCGCCTAATGATCTACTGAATCGGCCACTGTCTAAAAGTAAAAGGGAAGGTGTTTAGGCCACATTTTATCTGTCCATTGTGGATGTCCATAATTATTAAGCTTCCTACAGCATAGGGATCACCCAGAGCCTTATTTTACAGAGAAAATACAGGGTTCCATAGGCCAGGCTCCTGCCAAGGTATGATGAGTTATAGAGCAACCCTCAACCAGGGTCTTGGGGCATCTGGTTTTATCTCTTCCAACCATACCTAACACTGTGTTCTGTGCAGCCACAGACACACGGCGGACATTTGTAAGTGGTCTATAGTGCCATTTTAATTGATAACGTTAATCAGGTAAGCATCATTTCTGGTAAAACTGCTCTCAGGAGCCGGCAGGAAGGAAATGTGTTATAACCCCAAAGAAGGAGGTTTGTAGCAGAACTAAGTGCAAAGGTACATGGGAAATATAACCGTGCAGGACGTTCAGACTGAACTGGAGCCGTTTCTTTACCATCCTAGATGCCACTGAGTTCACAGTCAATACGTTACATTTTGCTACATGGCTTTCCAAGCAGTCATAATGGATTTCAATGGGAGATGGAAGCGTTGCTTTGTTGGGACTTCCGGCTGGGAATTGGGAGAGTCGTGTTGTGAGAAAAGGAACATCAGGGTACTCTGCTGCCATCAGCGGCAGCGGGGAAAAGGCAGGGCGCTGGGGGAGTGCCACCCAGGGGCTCCCGCTGGGTGGGGCGAGGTCTTCAGGATCAAACGTGGGCAGTCCAGGCTCTCGGTTCTCATTGTCTTGTCTCCTCTGTGGTCCTTTCCAGGCCCCACCCTCCAGTCCATCATCTGCTCCAACGACGCACTCTTCTACTTCGTCTTCTTCTACCCCTTCCCCATCTTTGGCATCCTCATCATCACCATCCTGCTGGTGCGCTTCAAGAGCCGAAACTCCAGCAAGAACTCTGATGGGAAGAATGGAGTGCCCCTGTTGTGGATCAAGGAGCCGCACCTCAACTACTCCCCCACTTGCCTGGAGCCCCCCGTGCTCAGCATCCACCCAGGGGCCATAGACTAAGGGGGATGCCCCAGCGGACGTCGGCCACGGAGGAGCTGAGGCTCTCCCTTGCTGCCTCTCGCTCTGTGATTGGACAGCTGGCAGCACCCAGACTCTGGAGTGCCCGTGCAGAAAACTGTCAGACTTGAAAAGTGTTCAGAGTTCCCTGATCAGTCACAGAGACAGACTGCCTCTCGGTGGCAGTCTTGGTTGGCTAGCTATTTGTGCGCACATGTGATCCGCAGTTACAGGTTTCTTGTTTTTGTTTTTAGTAACGTAGTGAGTAGCTCCAGGTGCCACATCTACTCACGGATTTCTCTAGTAATCTCAGATAGATGTTACAGGGGTTCTCATTCTTAGTAATGTACTCTTTTTAAATCCCTTTGGTTTCCCCTTTTTGGATTCCGTACCGTTGTGGACGGATTTCTCTTACATAAAACTGATGGCAAAAGGAAGGATGAACTTTCTAGTTAGGAGGAATCTCTTCCAAGACTTTTTGTTTTTGCATATTTGAAAATGCCACCCATGGATCAAAATACACCCAAACATTTTTTTTTTTTTTTACTATCTTAACAAGACTTGAAAATGGTGTATAGTGTGGGCAAAATTTGTATCTTATCTTTTCCCTCGGCTGCAGTTGTGGGAACCACTTTGTAGGCAAGATGAAAGCATTGAATTTTGCTTCAAAGAACCGTGTATGTACATGAGAAATCCTGCATAACCCCATTAGGAGTAGATGGTGCCCGGCCTGCCTGTCAGAGAGGCAAAAAAAGGCTTCATCCCATCCTTGACAAAAAAAAAAAGAAAGAAAGAAAGAACACTGTCTTGAAGAACGGGTCAGAAGCTCCAAACAGCACACACTTTCCAAGTTAAAGTGGGCAGAGGGCTGCTTTTAGCAGCTACTGACTTTCAGGTTGATCAAAGCCAATGCTTAGAGAAGGAAGGGATGACAGGCTGGGTGTTGGCTTGATCTGTTCTGCAAGGGCAGTCTCTAACTGATAACTGGGAGCAGGCGGGCCTTTGTCTTCAGGTGCTTTGCCAAACACTGAAAGGAAAGTGTCCAGTGAGCCTGAAAAGGCGACAGCCCTGAGCTGAGCACAGGGGCCAAAGCAGCCACTGTATACACGCGGAGGAGGGCACTGGCTGTCCAACACTGTTTGGTGACAAGCGGGACAGTGAGGGGTGGGAGGGGGGTTTCCAGGGCCTGATGTTGGAGAGTGCAGAGGAGTAACTACCTCCCTGGAGGTGTGAAGACTAGGTTTTTCTCCTTTCTTCCAATTAGATTTTCCTCAATGATACTGATGTCTTCCTCACTTAACTTTTCTCTCTCCCTACCTCACGGCCATGAGAATATCAGCCAAGGGGAGGTCCAGATGTGGCCCTTTGCAATCCTTTCGGTTTACCTGGTCTCAGCAGACAGTGGTCACATTTGTTGTCTGTGGAGGTTTTTTTCCTTTCCCTTTCTTAAATCCTTTGATTTTGTTGTTCATTTTTATGGTGGCTTTTTATTTTAATGTCCCTCAAACCCAGCTGGGGCTGGTGTCACCTCGTTACTTTACACTGTTGGGCCAGATGCTTGGCCCCCCTGGAGCATCATTGGCTGCAAATATTTCCTGTTGCTCACTCCATGAAGTTGTTATCACGCCCTTCCTTCCCCACATTTTGTTGGCCAAGCGTGCCATCTCCCTTCCTTTAGGAACTTGCACCTTGAATCCCAAGAGGGGTCCCAGTTTGGAAAAAGCTACTGGGGATTCTGGAACTAAGTCTGACAAGAGAGATTCCTGCAGAGCCTCGTTCTGAGAACGAACAGGCTCCAGGAGAGGCTGTGTGGGTGCCAGTCCTCATCCGAGGTGTGCAGGCGGCCTGGGCTGATCAGCAGGTGCATTGCTGAGCCAGGCCAAGGGGAACCGGGCAGTTGCTCAGCTACTTTCTGACAGGCTCACACAGACTTGCCTTTCCCCTCACTGGTCTGCTAGGCTCAAGTTCTCTCCTCCGAGACAGTGTGCAGACACCGCCACCTTAATCCTGCTGTTGCCTGACATGCTGATTCTCATTTATTACGCTGCATCAACATGTTAGAAGTACAGAATTGGCTCAGTCACGAAGAAAGAAGGTCTTTTGCCCCATTTCTTCATTTCAGGGATGTGGGCTCTCAGTGGGAATTTGCTGACTCCTAATTTACAGGCTGAGTCAATGAGGGAGGAGGACTGACTTTGCATCTGTCTGACTGGAAGGATGCCAGAGGGCTGGCTGGGACTGGGATGTGTAACTAAGATTTCAGTTTGAATCGGTTCACAGCAGTAGAAAACTAGGTGCTGCACGCAACTAAATGTGTGGAAGCACTTACAGGAAAGTTGAAAGGGAAAATAGAAACCGAAGCCAGTATTTTGATAATTGCTCTTTCTGTGCATTTTGTCTTGAGCTGGGGCATGCCATCCAATGACGGTTGAGCTTTTCCAGCTTTCTATGGAAAACGCCAGGACCGCCTTTCTTCGGCCATTCTTTGGCAATGTGGTGTCAGATGAATGGTAATGGTGCCCTCCAGTGGCTGCGAGACCTCATTGCACATGGTCTACTGGAGCTTTTGTCTTCTGAGGACAAGAGAGGAAAACTGCCGGATATACTCTCTCTTGACTCATCTACGTCTACAATGTTGCATTAATGAAAACCTACACTGTGCCAGGCGCATTCCAGGACGTGAATATGACCACACCCTCTTTCACCAGGGTGTTTCTGTAGCAAGTTTTCGTATTCTTTTCAAACAATGGTTTCTCTGCGTTAATTTTTGAAGAGAAAAAGAGATGGGGTAAGAAAACTACCCGTGCATGATGTAGAGAGCTGTTGATTTGTTTTTGTTTTTTAAAGGAAAACTATTTGTAAGATGTTGCACTAAAACATTTTATATACACTTCAGAGACCTGTAGTAAATTATGTTGAAAATACGGCTGTTCACATTTACTGGAGTCTTCTATTGTTGTTTCCCCTCACTGTATCAGCCACTGGCCTCTGCAGAGCTGTGCTGTCGGGCCTTGTAGTTCCGCCCTTGGCACTGGTATGCTAGGCTCAAGGTCCATGATTTTCAACCTTTATCATCATGCCCTGTGCCCAGCTTCAGCGGTGCCCTTGTACAGACGATAAAAACACTTTCCTCAAGACACTTTGCTGCCATCTGCTGAAATGCATCATAATAAATACACACCCCTACCCTGACTGCCCAGGCTATCCTGTCCCTAGAGTTGGGCAACACAACACACCTGGAGCCTGAAAGGCAGGTTCAGAATGTAGATCTTACAGCCTCTCCCTTTTTTTTCGTGGGTGCGGGGGAAGGATGGGGTGAAAGGAGACTGATGAGGAAGAGAGCAGGAACATGGGACAGCCTTCTCCTTGGCGTCTAGGGCCTCTGCAGCAGGACCACACCATCCTTTTCAAACTATGTAGCGCTGCCCTGCATTTTCCAGGATGGAGGGAAGAACAAGAGCTATACATTCCCGTGCAGTGGATGGTGTGCACAGCACACCAGTCCCTGCACAATTCCAGTGTGGGGAAGAGTTTACCACATCTGCAAAGTGAGACTGTTAGAATGACTAAAGCCATAGCGGTGACACATGATTAGTGAGAACCCATCTGTAATTCTTTAAGATTCACATGCAAAAGGAACTAAATAAAGACTGAAAAAGAAAGGAAGGTGCTTCCTTTCTTTCCTTCTTTTTCTAAGTCCAGGACTTGCAAAGGCTTGAATGTGGGCTTTCCTCCGCTGCCACATCTGCTGCATCCTTATCAACTTCTCGCAGCTGCTGGCTTGGCCAGGACTCGAAATTGTGACTGTTCATCCCGTGGGTACCCACAGTGGTTCCATGTTAAGTCTTATGTATTATTTTTGCTTATTTTTTTTCAAATGTTCTCTTTCTGCCAGGGAACATTTTTAAAAGGGAAATAGAGTATTATGGAATAAGATTACCCCTCTATGCCTTTTGTGAAAATGCAGTGTTTGTATAAATGAAGTGAATGTACGCTTCCCCATGAGGCTACAATGAAAATGACAATTTAGATTTATGCAGGATTAGGGGCAGTGTTCTGCTCACTACATTCTGGGATTCCTAAGCTTTGTGGGAGTAGTTCCAAGGGCTTGGCAGAAACGAGAGCCAGCGCATGAATGACATGCTAGGAAGAGCAGCCCCAGCCTCTTGAGCAGGCTGAATGGGCCCTCCTTTCTTACCTTCTCATCCATGATTATCTACAGTGACAAGAAGATAAAACTGGACCTCATAACACTGGTCACAGGATGAAAAATATGTCCAGTCCTCCTCTTGGTAGCAAGTTCTCAATATATGAAGGGAGCCTTTTTGGCTGTCTGCCTAATACATCGCAGGTCCAGTCTTCCTGAGCCATTTTGATTCATGAAGTCTGCTAGACCAGGCATGTAAGTGCCTCTAAAAATGCTTGATGGAAGCCCAGCATTTCTCTTAATGAAAGAGCTGCCACTGCTCCTTGGTCAGAGGACAGTCCAACCAAGGAAGAGACCTCCTGGATCATTCCTTACCCAGTACCTGGAGACCTTGACCTGCCCAGGTGCCTGGTAAGTCCTTTCCTCCACACTGCTCCTGAGGGGTTGGGCGGCGCTTGCTGCCCAGTCTGAATGAGAGCACAGCTGCCGGTCCCGAAGTTGTTACCACATCCCGCTCCTGTATGAAAAGGTAAGAGTGGATGGAGGCTTTGGACTTGGCCTCAGATGGATTCCCGGTTCTGCCCCTTAGGTGTGTGTCCTTAGGTAAGTCATTTACTTTCTCCGAGCCTCAGTTTCCTCATTTGTAAAACCAAAGGCAGTAATTAAGTTGATCCAGGTAATGCTCTTAACACAGGGCCTGGTTTATAGTGAGTGCTGAACTGTGTCTGCTGTCACAGCACTTCTCAGCTCAAAACTTCCTGTGGCTGCCCAGTGTCTGACAGTCTCATCCCATCCTACCTTTCCGAGTTGGCTGGAGTTCCTACCAGCACCCGGCAGAGGAGAAACTTGATTTCCTCACGTTTCACACTACATACTGCCCTGCCTTGTGTTCCCAGCATCTATAGATGATAGGGAATGTCTTAAGATAGCAGGCTTCATGGTATGGGACATTGGTCCCAGAAATTTCACTGATAGATGTAACTTTTAGGGTTTTATGGCTAATTTAAATAATTCATGAGTTCTTGCAGTATGGCTCAAGTGCCTTTTGACTCCCCCACCCAAGGATAATGGAGATGACGGCAACATGAAAAGCACATTTCCACTCAGTTTCACAGCTTCCAATGTGTTTCGGTGTTTATTTGGGCAGCAGGGAGTCCTGTTTGTGGAAATAGTTTCCTCCTGCTCACATGATAACTAAGAGTTCTCTTAAATCCCTTAGCTGGGCAGGGGCAACTCTGGTGCTCTGGTCTGCAAGAAAGGGGCAGACAGGGAGGGTGATGCGAGGAGTTGGTTCTGGGAACAGAGCTGGTTTGGGATCTGATGGAAGGGCAAGCCCAGTCAAGGCTAACCAAGAGGGAGAGTTATAAATGCCTGCTGGGAGGCCAGATAATGAGGGGGATAATGGATCTGACACCCCCGTCTGAGGGAAAGTCCACAGTTGAGATGGAGGAAGAGAGGGAAAACCACAGAGGAACGGAGACAGGAGAAACTAAAATCTGGAAATCCCAGCTCCGGGTTAAGGAAATACTAGCAGGGGGAGGGGGCCGGTACAGGTCGAAAAGAGTGGGGGGTGCACCAGGAACCCCACACATTGTGACAGTTGTCTAAAAATGTTCCCTTTCCTTTTAATGTTTGAAGAAAAAGCGGCTCAAAGAGGCCGTCTTGTCCAGAGTCCCAGAGCACTGGAAGGAATGAAGTGCCTCGGGGCCTCTCGGTGCTTCCGCGCGTCCTAATGTCGCCGCAGATGCCAGCCTAGTACCGTGCTCCTCCAGCTATGGGGTTGCCTTCAGCATGCCCCAAATGCTAAGGAAAAGCGCTGGAAGTGCGGGAGGAAGGGAGACATCTGGTTTTAAAGACACAAGCCACTTTTTAGTAAGGACTGCTTCTTCCTTAAAAGGAGCGGACTGGGGAGCGGCGGCGTAACGACCGGAGACCGGACCGCGGCCCGGCCCCGGGACGGCGACGCAGGAAAGGCGGGGGCGGGAGGAGGGAGGACATGCGCGCAGACGCTGGGCGGGGCTGGCCGGGGCCGAGGAGCCCAATTTTTTTTTTTTTTTTTTTGAGACAG
The DNA here is from genome assembly GCA_963574885.1 of Lepilemur ruficaudatus. NCBI lineage: Eukaryota > Metazoa > Chordata > Mammalia > Primates > Lepilemuridae > Lepilemur > Lepilemur ruficaudatus. The sequence continues at coordinate 26,473 of CAUYRT010100073.1, read as the reverse complement.
GGTCTCTCTCTGTCGCCTGGGGTACAGTGCTGTGGCGTCATCATAGCTCACGGCAGCCTCCAACTCCCGGCCTCAAGCGTTCGCCCTCGCCTCGGCCTCCCGAGGTGCTGGGACGACAGGCTAGCGCCACTGTGCCGGGCCCGGAGCCCCGCTTTCGGCTTAGGCTGCACCGGAAGTCGGCGACTGCGCTGGGCCCGGTCCTGGGCAGGGTCCTGCCCGTCGTGCCATGGTCCTAGGGAGTGGCACAGGGTGGGCCCTGGGGGTCCTCTTGGTCTACCTGCTGCTCCGGTTAGGTGAGTGAAGCCTTCCCCTCCCCCGGGCGTCCCGCGCTGGCGGAACCTGGGCGTCTCCCGGGCTGTCCCCAGGGCTCGGGACAGGGTGGGCAGGCAGGGTACGATGAGGCGGGTACGGGCGGGGACAGGTGGGGGGGCGGTAGGGAGTGTCAGGGGCAACTGAGCCAGCGGGAGCCTTTTCAGGAAGAAAAAGTTGTAAAGTTGTCATTGCGTCTCCCAGTGCCCCTCGTGTTGTCAAGCAGGAACTTTGTAGGAAAGGGACCGAAGTCCGGCTCGCGCTCCTTTCCAGAGCTGTCTTGGAGACTCTCCCCTCTCTGTGGGAATCCTCCTTGGGCCCCCTGCCGCCGCCTGCGCTGGGCTCCCCGCCCAGTGCTCGTCCAGAAGGGTGTGACTTTGCTCGAGCCTCCTGCTAATCGCCAAGAATTTGAGCGGAACTTAAAACTACTTCCCCAGCGCGTGAACTCGCCCAGGACGGGGTCCCGCCTGCCGGGGGTCCCACCTGCCCGGGGGCCCGCCTGCCCGGGGGTCCCGCCTGCCCGGGGTCCCCCCTGCCCGGGTCTCACCTGCCCGGGTCCCGCCTGCCCGCTGTCCCGCCTGCCCGAGGTCCCGCCTGCCCGGGGTCCCGCCTGCGCAGAGAACGAGGCCTGGCGGTCCCCCGCGCCCTCGTCCCCGCTCGGGCTGGGAGCGTCCGCCGGGTCCCCGGCGCTGCTGGGCCGCCCTGGCTGTGAGGAGGCCTCTCTGAGTCGCCACACGGCGAGAAGGGGCCACGGCCTCACCTCCGGATTCCTAAGCAGTGTGACCACTGCTCCTTTCTCCTCCCTTCAAAACATGAGACAACTGGTGTCTAGAACTGTGTTCTTTCTTTCCATCTTTCTTCTTCAGCCGAGTCGTCACAGCCCCATGCAGTGGGCGTCTTCCTCTCCATTTTTACCCCTCCACACACAGGCCCCTGGCGAAGTCATAGCCAAACCCCCGGAGTAACACCACAGCACCCTGATTAGTTATTCGTCTTACTTGAGGGTTTTCCGGTGGTGAGCGCTTGGTACCTGACTCCCAGATAAGCCTTCCCTGCCCATCCGCTCACGTGTTCAACGTTTATTGCATGAGGTACATACGTCCATGGAAGACAGCCGACAGGGGAGCGGTTGAGTATGCTCAGAAGTACCTGTGTGATCAGGCAAAGAAGTCAGCGTTGTAAGAGAGGTTAAAAATAAAGTGCCGTGGGAGTGCAGAGGGGAGAAAGCAGTATATTTGGCAAAATCAGGTATCTTTTGTGAAGCAAGGACTTCAGGAAAGGGTGGATATTTGACCCTGGCCTTCGAGGACAGGTGGTATGTGGATACGTGATGTTGCAGGAAAAGGTTCCAAGAAGAGGCAACCAGGTCAGAAAAATGAGGGAGCAGGCCTGTGCACGGCAAGCCTGGATGACAGTCATTCAGTGCTTCTGGTGAGAGGTGTGCCCAAGGGAGCTTGAGGCCCCGTGGCAGAGCCCCGAGTGTCCCCTTTGGGAGTTTGGATTCCCTTCTGCAAGCGAGGAGTGTTTCTGAGCCTGACAGGATCAGAGCCATGTGCTTGGGATGGACAATCCAACAGCAATAAAGAGGAAGGATTGCAGTCAGGAGGCATTGGAGGCAGGCAGGCCAGGAGGCCAGGGCAGACTACCATCCCAGGGCCCAAGAGCTGTGGTGGGTTTATGTGCTGCTGGCTGTGGGAAAGGAGGAAGAAGAGATGCATACAGAGGTTGATTGGATGGGGTAACTAACGCTCCTCCAGACAAGCTGGTCTGTTCTTTCCTGGACACCTTTGGTCACTGCCACCTATACCTGTGTTCTCTCTTCCACTGCAAACCCAGTTCGTGCATTAAGCTCCGCCTCACCTCCTTCAGAAGAGTCTTTGAACAGTCCCTTCATGGTGGTCTCTCCCACCTGAGTCATATATTCCTTCAGAGGGCATTTCATTCAGCAGGTATGTACTGATATGCTGCTCTGTGTAGGCCTTAAGCTGGGGACAAGACCGAGTGGTCCTCTTTCTATTAGTAATGACCGTCAGCCCTTGGAGGGCTGAGCCTGCCTCACTAGAGGAGCTGCCAGACACAGTGAGTGACAGCATCAGCTCCAGGGTCAGATGTCTGGTTTTGGGCCCTGGCCCCACCCCTACAAGTTCTGAGTTATGAACTTACACAAGTTACCTAATTTCTGTTTATCTCAATAACTTCCCTTTAAGGGAAAAGGTAGTAATATACCTACTTCATAGGATTATTGTGAACATCAGTCATTCAATAAACATTTATTGAGTGTCAACTGTATGTCAGGCAAAGGACTGGGGATACAGCAAGGTACAGATAGTTCCCTGCCTTTGTGAAGCTCATATCACAGTGAATGACAGAGACAGTAAGTAAATAAATGAATAAATATAGATGTTGGATGGTGATAAAGTAAGCATTTACTAGTATAAAGATTGGTAAAACAAAAAAAGGGGGGAATAGAAGTGGTTAATATTTCCTTTAAGTTTTTTCAAAATTTTGAAACACTGAAAATCTTCATAACAGTTGCAAGAATAGTATATTCTAAAATTCTAAAATTTTAGAATCTAAAATTCTATGGTATATTCTAAAAAGTACATACTTTTTCCTCCAGTCAAGATTTTATCACATTTGTTTTACTTTTTCCATACACACACACACACACACTTTTTTTGTTGTTTTGTTTTGTTTTGTTTTTGCTAAACCATTTGAGAGTTTGCAGACCTCATGGTACCTTACCTTCTAATACTTCAACATGTGTCTCCTAAGAACAGAAAGTATTTTCCAGCAAACCACAGAATCATTGCCACAGTCAGGAAATATGTTAATAGCATTGATACAGTACTGTTTTCTGATAGAAAATCCAGAAGCCAGTCATACGTCACACACTTCCTTTGGCAGTCATGGCTCCTTAATCCTCTTTAATCTAAAACTGTTTGCCAGTATTTTTTGGTATGTTATGACGTCACCATTTTGAAGACTCTGGGCCAGGTATTTTTCTGTATACATTTATCAATTTACATTCTTCAGTAATGAATAGCTTTTGTGCACACACATACCCCCTTCCATCATTTTTTTTTTTTTTAGCATTAGTATGACTAATGACATTAGTATGACTAATGCTAAAGACTCCGCTTTTTTTAGTTTGTTTTTTAAGACAACATTGCTGTCATTATCCATTTCAATACTTTGTGATCCCAAATTTGACAAGTGGGAACCCCTTTAATCTTCAGTGCCCTTTTGCTATGTTCCTGTCTGGTTTGGGGCACTTCATTAGTTCCTGAGACAGAAAGATGTTCTGGATTGATTTTATAGCTTTCCTGTCTCAGCCTTGGAATCATTAGATCCCCTGGTTTCTTTTAGTGGGAACGGTATTTAGAAATCGAGATCTGAGCTAGATGCGCTCAAGGCTAATAGAGTCATTGCTTCTCAGCCCTGTCCGTTTTCAAAGCTAAGAAATAGAGTTTTTACAAAGTCATGAGTTTTTCCTGATATCTCTAAGACTAATCCAGTAACTCAGTTCTTCTGCCTCTTCCGCTGTTCCATATTTATATCTTCCTTCTCCCACAGGGAGAGCTCTATTCTTAGTAGTACCAGTATATTTTCTTAATCTGCATTAAACACAACGTAGTATGACAATTGCTATACCAATGCCATTACCAACCACAAACTTACTAAATACGGTTAAAGATTTCTCTGCAGTTCTTTTTATCCTTTAATACAGATAGTCCCCGGCTTATGATAGTTTGACTTATGATTTCTCAACTTTACAATAGGTTTTTCAGGATATAATGCCATTGTGTGTCAGGGTGCATCTGTATATCCTAGTGAAGATGTGTAGAATATTATTTTTAAAAGTTACTTGGATTCTTTTTTCCTTCTGTGTGATCACGTTAGCACTTTGATATATAGTTGCATTAGTTTGTTACTGTTTCTATTCAATTTTATGGTTCCTCCCTTGATTTAATTTTCAAATACGTAAAATATTAACATGGTTCAAATCAAAACTATTTAAAAAGGTATGCTCGGGGAAGTCCTTTCCTCACCTGCGTTGGTAACAGATATCATTTGTTTCTGTTTCATCTTTCCTGTTTCTTTTTGCAGTTATAAATAGATATATACCGTTATTTCTAACTCCCTTTAAACAAAGTAACACTCTATGCACTCTTTTGTATCTTGTTTTTGTTACTTAACCATACATCTGGAAAATCATTCCCTATCAGTTTGTAGAGATCACGCTCATCCACTTTTTTTCCAGTTGACAGTACATTTTTATTTTAATTCTCCTTGTTTACTAGCCGAAGGGAATTTTTTTTTTTTTTTTAATTTCAGGAACCCTCACCCATTTTTTATAGCTGCATAGTCCTCCATGGGGTGGCTATATAATAGTTCGTTCCGCAGCTCTCTGATGGTTAGCATTGTATAGTGTGGTCAAAGAGGGTCTCTTTGATAGGGTGACAGTTCATCACAGACCTAAGGAAGTGAGAGAACAGGCCACGAGGCTATCTGGGGGAGCAGTATTCCAGGTATACTACTTAGCGACTCTGAGACAGGCTTCGAGCATGTACAGAACTTCAAGGAGACCATCGAGGCAGAGAGTGGGTAGGACGTGAAGTTGTAAAAAACGTAGTCAGGGATGGATCCTGTAGGTAAAGTTTTGTGGGTCCTTTTAAAGACTGTTGACTTTTTTTTACTTTCAGTGAAATGGGAAGTTTTGAGGAGTTTTGAACAGGAGTGAAATTATGGTGAGTTGAGTGTTTAAAGGAATTATCCTGGCTGCTGGGGAACAGTCTGTAGAGGGGAGCAGAGGCAGGAGCCAGGAGACCGGTTAGGCTGCAGGAGCAATGCAGGTAAGAAATGGCCGGGGACAGGGGCTGGCAGCAGAGGAGGTGAGTAACTGGAGCTACCTGGTTGTGTGTTGAAGATGGGGCTGGCAGGGTTTGGTGCTGACTTGCATAAGTGGAGTGACATGTGGAGAGGACCTAGGTCGTGCTGGACAAGTAGCAAGAGCTCAGAAATGGAAACTATTTTATTTTTTGTTTATTTTTTGTAGAGATGGGGGTCTCGCTATGTTGCCAGGCTGGTCTTGAACTCCTGATCTCAAGTGATCCTCCCTCGTCAGCGTTTCAATCCTGTGCTGGGATTACAGGCGTGAGCCACTGCACCTAGCTGGAACTATTTTATTATTTAGCTCTCTTAGCAGAGCCTGCCTTATTTCGCTGTCGTTGACCTTTTGTAGATCCTTCGACTTGCCAACTGTCTCTCCAAGTAGATTTTAAGTTCCTTGTATGCAGCAACCAAGCCATATAAAACATTTAAAAAATTTTCTTTTCACTGATCTTTTTTAACTTCTTTAACAGTACAGGTTGTTAAATCTGGGTGTTAGATGATAAAGTATTTGTCAAGCATTTCTCCATTTGAAGTTATCTCGCTTATTATGTGAGACTTGTCCACATACTTTGCTGCAATCAAGATTCGGACAGCCTGTGTGTTTTTGTTTAGGAAAGACAATCCCAGTGAAACTAGACCCAGTCTTATAATGGAGTGTGAATAATAATAGCTGCCGTAAGTTGAGTACATACTCTACTGATAGATTTTTATTTTCATTTTTTTTTTTTAAATTCAATAGATTTAGGGAATGCTAGTTGAATTCTTTTACACGTGTATGTTGTATGGTGGTGATGTCTGGGCTTTTAGTGTACCCATAACCCAAATAGTGCACATTGTACCCAATAGGTAATTTTTCATCCCTCACTCCCTCCCACCCTCCCCCCTTTGAAGTTTCCAGTGTCCGTCATACCGCTGTGTGTGTGTCCTCGCATAGCCATACCTTGACTCCCACTTATAAGCAAGAACATGCACCATTTATTTTTCTGTTCCTGAGTTACTTCACTTAGGATAATGGCCTCTAGTTCCATCCATGTTGCTGCAAAAGATATCATTTTATTCTTTCTTATGGCTGAATAGTGCTCCATGGTGTGTGTGTGTGTGTGTGTGTGTGTGTGTGTGCGACATTTTCTTTATCCACTCATCAATTGATAGACACTTAGGTTGATTCCATATCTTTGCAATTGTGAATTGTGCTGTGATAAACATATGATTGCAGGTCTCTTTTTGATATATAATGGTTTCTTTTCCTTTGGATATATATCACGTTTTTGTTTTCATTTAATTGTCACTCCAGTTTTACTAGGTAGGTACTATGTAAGAGGAGGACAAAGCTTAGGCAGGCGAAGTACCTTGTCCACGCTCACACAGCAAATAAGTGGCAGCGTGGGCTCGAACTCAGCTCTGTCAGAATCAAAATCCATTTTCTTAATTGTTCTGTTGCATTTCCAGCCCGAGATTTGATGAGCAACTTTTTGAAGACGGGTACAATTCATCTCAATATCACAATCTGGAATGGGAAAGGGATTTCTTTTGGCCATAGAACTCAGAGTGGGAGTTTAGTTATGTATTTTTTTATTGTTATTAACATTTTGCTGTATTTATACTTTCTCTAGACACTCACAACTCAGTCCTAGACACTTCTGCATAACCCAATAAACATTATAATATCTATGAAAATTGACACTAATTACATAATATCTCCTAACTTCTACTCTTATTCAAATTTCCCCAGTTGTCACAAGAATGTATTTAAAAAAAAAAAAAAGATCTAATCAAGTTTCACTCATTGCATTTGTTACTGTGTTTTTGGCTTTATTTTGATGGACATCTTTGAGAAATTTTGAAAAAGACTCGGAATCCCTTTTTAGGAACTAGATCTGGAAATTTGTTTTATTGACCTCTTTGTCACTCTTAACTTTTTTTTTTTTTTAAGTAAATACAGACTTTGAGGGTCCGTATTGGTTTCTCTGTTTAAAAGCAGAAAGTTTGCATGCATCAGTTCCTATTTGCACAAGTTTTCTGCCTTTTGGTTTTTTACGTTGTTTCTTCTCAAGTGCAAAAGTGTTTTTAAAGATTTACTTGCCCAGAAGCTTTGACTTGAGGGCACGTCATGTTAGATTCTGTAGTCACAAATCCAACCCTCCATCTCAGTGTTGCATGTGAAACCAGGATGCAGCCTTTTCCCTTTCCTCAGACAGGTTTGGGCTTGAATACGAAATGTGGTTCTTAGATACCGAGACTGTCCCTAGAAAAGTACAGGAATACATTTTAGCAGTTCCTCTTTGGAGACAGTTTTCAGCGCCTGCCCACCAGCCTCAAAGGAAAATGGCTTTTAGTCACTTTCTGATACAGTATCCTCTTCTGTTAGTCTCTTTCCTCTTTTTTTTTTTTTTTGGTTGTTTGTTTGTTAACTCCTTTCCTTTGTGCCTGTTGGCCTTCCCTTTCTCAGCTGCTGCTGGTGCCTTTGCTGGTGAATTCTTAGCCCAGGGGCCCTGGGGTGCAAACTGAAACCAGCACCAGGGAGGGGACCTCTCACCTGGAATCACTGAAATAAATTCATATCTGTTCTCTGCTCGTACTTGAGGGCCATGGGTTCAACGATCCATCCTTTGTGACCTTGATCTGTTCCATCAAGACTTCCTCAAAGGGAACCAAACTATTTTGATAGGCTTGTCCTCAGGAAATGAACCTATTTTGGGTTCCTTTTCATAATATTCCCAAAAAACGTCTATTGGGATTAGTGCCTAAATTTCCACTGGACTCACCAGTCTATAGTTTCTTGAACATTTTCCCCATATAAGAGTTAAGACTAGGGGAAAAAAATGAAGTTTAATATACATATTCAGAAAGTAATAATAAATTCAGATTAATAAGAAACTAATGAGGCTGTGCCATCATTAATTATAAATTAATAGTTGCAATAGAGTTTCCCAACTATGAACTGAACATCTGGAAAATAACAGGGGTTTTAAAGAAAGTTTAATGAAATGATCAATAATATACTGAGATACCTTGAATCAGACTTTGGAGAGTAGATTTAAAAAGGCTCATAGAGGCTTAAATAGCTCTGGTAAGAACCTTATTCCCCAAAGCATGCTGTAGATCTCACTATATCCTGTCTGAGAAAAGTTAAAGGCAAATGTGGCCTTTGAGCATGATGAGCTGTGAATGTCTTGAAAAGGACAGGCTAATGAAGTACTGTCAAATAGAAATATAACGTGGAACGGGTGAAATTAATTTTAATTATATATTTTGGTTAACCTGGTATGTCCATGATATTTTCATTTCAACATGTGGTTAATATAAAAATGTTAATGAGAGATTTTATATTCCTCTTTTTTGTAGTAAGTTTTCAGAGTCCTGTGTGTGTTTTACATTCATGACACATCTCAGTTTGTGCTAACCACACTTCATGCGCTCCTTAGCCACATGTAGCTAGTGGCTACTGTGCTGCATTGCACAGATCAAGAGGGAAACATCTTGGGAAAGGAGAAAGGCATCATGTGTAAGAACAAGACAAAAAAGAAACCATTTTAGTATGATAAAGCACGGTAGGAAAGCACAAAGGGAAGTTGATTCAACCAACATCTTAATTCTGGATGAACTCATCAAGGAGGCAGTTAGACAACTGAGAGAAAGTTCTGGAAAGTTCCCGGCTTCAGAAACCAGGGGCTAATCATCCGTTGGGAGACAGGTGGCTGCAGTTTCAGTATGAAGTAGACGGAGGCTGAAACCAGCAGTAGATCTCCGCCTTTAGCCATCGTGGCAACGGAGAAGCCACTAACTGGGACTGGCTAAGGGTGGGATTGACAAGGAAAAAGAAAAGGGATGGCCCCAACCGAGGCATCTGGTGTGACGGCTAACGGTGCAGGCTCTGGAGCTGACTGCCTGTGTCTGGACACCAGCTCTGCCCCTGGCTTGCTTAGTGACTGCGGTCAGCTGAACCTCACTCAGTCTGTTTCCTCCTCTGTGGTCTCACTCTTTGGGGTGTTCCTCCCCAGGTATTCTCAGGCCCCAGGTATTCTCAGGCTCACTTCCTTACTTTTCTGGGCTCTGCTCAGATCCCAACTCACGATCACCCCGCATTCCATAGCAACTCCTCTCCTTATTAGTACTCATCCTCCCCCACACTCTGCTTTATTTTTCTCAATAGCACTTAATACCACTCGACATAAAAGACATTCACTTTTTTTGTTTATTGTGTTCTTTCTCCAACTGTAACATAGACCCCAAGAGGGCAGGGATTTTGTCTGCTTTGTTCACTGCTGTGTCCTGACTGCTTACTACGGTACTTAGCGCGTGGGAGGGGCTCTCTAAACATTTGACGAGTGAATTAATGGATGATAAGAACTACATCACAGAGCTGAGTTGAGGATCAAATGAGTGAATATATATAAAGCTCTTGAAACACGTGCTTGGCACACAGTGAGCCCTCAGCAAATGTTTGTGCTGCTGCTGCTGTTCGGTATTATTGTTGAGGCTGAGTTGGCCTAGGGCTCCTTGGGTTGGATTTGCTAAGAGCTAGGTTAAAGAAACAAGCTGTGCTAAAACTGGCTTGAGTAAAGACTCCACTCCTTTGGTATCCACATACCTTGTAACATATTTCCTCCCCTCAAAACTGGGGCTAAAGTGAGAATATTTATGGCCTTAATAGAACAGATTGTTTGATATCAGCACTAGCCTGGAAATTTTAGGAGATTGGCTGCTCCTCGATGCTGTAAGTGTGCGCATAGGTGTGTAGATAGAGACTCGGCTTCCCAAGCTGCCGCACACCCTGAGGCTGCAGGTGGGCATCAACTGACAGTGTGCTTCGGCCCAAAGACGGAATGCAGAGAAGTGGGAGGAGCGAGGTTGTGCGCACAGGCTCGTATCTGCAGGACAAACCCATCTGCTCACTGGGGAACAAAAGTGCCCCGAGACCCTGGGCTTGGACGAGGCTTTAACTGAATCACCGTTATGTCATACTTTCACAGGGAAATACCAACATTTTTATATTCCGGTACTGAAACTTTCAGGGGATTTTTTTTTCTCGTTTTGTCAGATGAATTTTTACCTTAGCTACTGAAATCTGCAGGCAATGTGAGCCTTAAAATGAGAGAGAGGCGGGGAGGTATTTTAAAAATCACATTGTTTCTAAGAACAAACTCGGGAAAAGCCTTTCCTCCAAATCTCGGAAAAGTGGTTGGCTCATCTGTAAGAAGTGGCACCAGGGAACAGGTTGTAGCTGCTATAACCGTAGACAGGCTGTTAACGCCAATTAGGGGCTGACATCCATGAACGGGTGCAAGCTTGGCTTGCATTGTAACACTCAGTAGGTAAAACCTATTTAAACTTGAGAGGGCAAGCAGCAGGCAAAGGGAACATGTCCAGAGGAACAGTTGTGAAGTTGGGGAGGGCTGGGAGGGAGAGCGGGCAGATCCTCCAATCTTGCTTTGGTGGTGGAGGCAGAGTCGGGCAGCGAGCGATCTGTTTTGGTTGTATGTGAGAGCTCCCTGGCCATTTAATCTCTCAGCTCTAGTTAAACCTCTCTCTGCTGAGTCCCGGCTGTTCAGCCGGGTTCCCTAGCAATTTGGGGTTGTACAAAGCTCAGGATTTGGGGGAGGGAGGACTGTTGAATTTTGCTGTTCTGTCAAGAAGCCCTACCATTTGGACTACATTTAAGTTGTATTTAAATCAACTTAGTTAATTCACCGAAGAGATACTTACTGGGTGTCCTTCATATGCCAGGCATATGGGGATGCAGCAAAGAACAACAACAGCCTTGTGCTTGTTGTCGTAGGGCTTAGCCTGGCTGGGGGACACCCCTCAGTTCAGATTTGAATGAATTGTGAGCTTTTAAGCATCAGGAGTTTTCACGTAAATTGTGAATATTCAGTGTTTCTTAAAGAGTTAGAGACCTGGCAGTGGTAGGTTCCTGTTCCCGCGTGTTCACATAGACAGGAACAGCCTACTCATGCTGAAGTCCTCACCATGCCCTTTGAGTCACACCTGGCCCACTGGTGGCTCCTCTGTGGGTTGCATTGCTGGTCTTTATCTCAGTGCTTCATTTGCCACCGTCACCTAGAGTTCTCACCGGCTTTTCAGTACCTCCTGTGGTTGTGTTTCCTTCTGACCTCTTTGTTCGCTCCTTGTTTTCGATTTTTCCTGGTCTAGCTTTTCTTTCTCCCGTGCTCTAGTTATCCTCTTCCCTCTCACTTCTCGCATTTCACATTTTACTTGCCGTTATGCATGGAAAGTGAAAACCGTTAAACCATCCTTTCGGTTCGGTTTCTCATAGTCTTTAATTACGAATCTGTGTCTCATTTTCCTTTGTAACATCGAAGCTTGTTTGTAAAATAATGTAACGCCATCACAAAACTCGGATTTGCATTCGGGTTCCCATGTAACCGTTTTGAGCTTCGGTTTTGGCGCTGTCTTGCTCCATCGAACCTTTCCATTTCCTCATGTAAATGGGGGTTGGAGGGACGGACTGGACTCTTGTTCTCAGAGGATCTCTCCAGCGCTGACACTTGGGGACCGCCAAGCTTGGTCCCTCCCCTGTAGGTTTCAGAGGCGTGCTTGACTCAATTTGACTTTCTCATTGGCGACATCTGCCGTTCCAATACAGTCTATAAATTGTATCCTGAGAAATCTTGTATCATGTCACTGTCTTCAATAGCCTTATACCATATAGCCAAACAAATAAGGAGGAATGGTTTAGAGCACTCAGTCTGGAGTCAGATTGTCTGGGTTCAAATCTGGCTTCATTACTTAGCTAGTAAGTCACTTAACATTTGTGTGCCTCGGTTTCTTCATCTGTAAAGTAGGGTTAGAAATGACACCTAAGAGCATTTTAAGAGCGTTCAGTGAATGCATGTCTGTAGAGCTCTTGCAGCCGTGCCTGGCACATAGTGCCGTGCAAGCGGTAGAATAAGCAAAATAAATACGAGTCAATCTAAATCTCAGGACCCAAGTAAGAATTCGCAGAGGAATTTTTGCCTGGAGATAGGAGTTCCTTTTCATTAACCCTATAGTTTACGGTGACCATATTTTCTAAATAAAGAATTTGGATACCTCATCTGCAAAAAATGTGGGTTCCACTGACAACTTTAAGCCATGCAAGAACTATCAAACTTGAGGTGTTGACGGTGTTTTGTGAAGACACTGCAACAGAACATTTGAAATTAGAGCTGTTTTAGGTATGCGATCACTCTGTACATATAGGACTGATTAGGTAGTAGGTACCTTCATATATTTGGTTTAAGAAAAAGAATACTCAAGATTCTTCAAAACAAATAAACCTTTAAAAAAAATCTGGCTAGCATGGAAAATCTGCTTGGGCAAACACCAATAACATGTTTTCTCCCCTCTATCTCTCTTTGCTTTTAAATAGCAAAACTTATTCTATGCCTAGTTCTCACCCAGTGAATGCAACCACAGTGAATATCTTGATGCTGACCTGACTCACTGAAAGGAAAAGAGAGAAAACCCTGTTGAAAGCCTATTCCATCTCAGCCAGTGTGTAAAGACTCGCAACCTTATTCAGACCTCAAACAATCCTTTGTGGTAGGCATTATGATTTCTGTCTTACAGCTGAGGAGGCCTGGCGTGGGGAGGCCTTTGGGAGTTCATACTGGGCCCATCTGGCTTCAAAATCTGAGCACCTCCTCTTCTGCACCCTGGCATGGCTAGTTAGCATCCCCTACAGTCCCTTTTCCGACTCCTCACTGCTGTCAGCAAAGCTACTTTGCCTGGCTACCCTTTGGGCATTCATTCATTCATTCATTCATTCATGATTTGTGACCTTAGGGAAAAAACTCACTCCCCTCTCTCCTATTCTTTTTTTTTCGTTGGAAATTGTCTTAGCTACTTACTTTAACACTAGTCTTGGAAGTGCAACAGAAAAGACTTTACCGTAGGAAGGAAATGATAGACACCCACAAAAAATAGAGGCAAGTATTAGCTTTAGAGCCAATTCTTAACAATTGCCCCTCTTGGTGGAGTAATTCTATTTTTTTAAAATTTATATAACATTTATATTATAATAGTAATGTGAAATTTGTCTTAAATGTAACATATTTGTCAAATGTGACATGTATAAAGTGATAAGTAATAAGTAAAGTAATAAATGGAAATCTCACCATGACCTCAGTCTCAGTTTTTAAAAGTAACCACTGTTGGTAATTTAGGGTGTCTCTTTCCAGCCTAAAAAAAAGAGGGGGAAGGAATATGTGTACACATATATATTCATACGTCTCTTTATAATTTTTTTTCTTTTCCATTTTTTTCTTTATTGAAGTATACTTTACATATCATGCCTTGACCCCATTTTAAGTGTACAATTAAATGATTTTTAGTGAATTTACCAAGATGTACAGTTAATCTTTATAATTTTTTAAAAGAAGAATATTTGGTACATATTATTCTGTGACCTTTTTGTTTTTAATATTAAGGAATTTCCAAATTCCCAATAGTAGAAGGATATTCTTTTTTTTTCAAAAATAGCCACATAGTAATCTATGGCATAATACTAAGTTATTTAATTATTACACTAGATTTTTACTGCTATAGATAATTTTAAAATGATTATCATTATGCATATATTTTTATGTAGGTTGTGCTATTGCTTGCTTTATTCTTTATGTCCTGAATTAATATTACCCAGGTCCCACCATCTAATGAAACCACAGTTTACATTCTGGTAAATTTCCTTTCAGGCTCTTTGAGAACATAAGCAAAAATAGTATATGGGGTGTGTGTGTGTGTGTGTGTGTGTGTGTGTGTGTGTTTAATCCTGCTTACATTTGAATTTTCTTCCAACTTTTTCCTATCATCTGAGTAATATTGCTAGTGCCTTTTATTGAATAGAATTTCCATGTATTGTCTCTTTTGTTTGGAGTCATGATGTCATCCTCTGCTGGCCTTTCTACTTCCCACGCCACTCTCAGCCTCCTTTGCCAGTATGTTCCCCTCCAGCCAACCTTAAAGCATAGGTCCAGGCAGCCTTTTCTCACTTCATACACTCTCGCTAGGAGATGGTCCTCATGGCCTCCATTCAAGTCACTACAAATGCGATGATTCTCAAATCTGTATCCCTTCCTCTGAGCCCCAGACCTGTGTACTCAGCAGCCACCTGACATCTTTGCTTGGATGCCTTGCAGGCCTCTTACATTTACAGTGTCCCAAACTGAAAGCATGTGCTTCCAGCCCAGACCTTTCTTCCTGCTGTGTTCCCTTTCTTAGAGATGACACCACAGCCCACATGGAGGAAAGCCAGATTGCTGAGTCATCCTGGCACGGCCCCTCCCTTTTTTTTTTTTTTTTTTTTTTTTTACCCCTGCTAGCTGTCATCTAGTTCTGCCAATTCTATCTCCCAAATGTTATTAATTAATTAATTAGATGAGGTCTCACTCTGTCGCCCAGGCTGGAGTGCATTGGTGTGATCACAACTCATTGCAGCCTTAAACTCCTGGGCTCAGCCTCTCGAGTAGCTGGGACTACAGGCATGCACTACGACACCTGGCTGATTTTTAATTTTTTTTTAGAGACAGGGCCTTGCTATGTTGCCCAGGGTGGTTTGAACTCCTGGCCTCAAGCAATCCTCTCATCTTGGCCTCCCGAAGTGCTGACACTATAAGCATGCAACCGTGCCTGGCCCAGATATATCTTGAACTGCTTTCCCTAGCACCAGGCTGCCTCTTGACAAGGCTGTCGTTGCTTTCTGCCTGGGCTGTGGAAGTTGCCTCCTGACAGGTCTCTTGCTGCCTAGTCGTACCCCTCCCGTCAGTCTTCTACAGCACAGCCAGAAGATAGACATTTGATTATGTAAAAATTTAGAACCTTTGTATGGAAGACATCCATTTAAGTCAATAGGCAAAGGCTAGATATGAAAAAAAATTATAATACAGATAACAAAAAATTTATAACATATGAAGAGCTTTTTAACTTTGACAAGAGAAAGACAAGCAACCTGATAGAAATAAAATGGCAAAGGATATGAAAAGATAGTTCTCAGAAAAGGGAATCCAAATCGTCAACAAATAGAAGAAATGCTTAAATTTCTAAAGGTCAGGGAAACACAAATTCAAATAACAATGAAATGTCAGTTTACATCCAATAGTTAAATATGCAAAAAATCACCTAGTGCTAGCAGTAGTACAAGGAAAGGCAATTCGGGCATTATTGGTGGAAATGTAAATTGCAAAAGTCTTTTTTGTAAACAATGTGGCAACTTATATTAAAGGAAAAAAATCTATGTACCCTTTGATTTAGCAACTCCCAGCTGCACTCCTGGGGCACTGTTTCATAAATATGAAACCACAAATATACCAGGACACATACACAAGGATAGTTACTGCAGTGTTACTGAAATACACTCTTAAAACTCCTCAGTGGCTTTCTTATCTCGAAGACCACAATTTTGACTTGCAAGAGCTGGCCCCTCCCTGCTTGTGTGTCCAGCCCAGCTGGTACTGTTTTCTGATGCCCTTACCACTCCTGCCGGAGGGTCTTCGTAGTTGTTCTCTTCACAGGGCTCTGCCCCACTCTTCTTGGCAGAGTGGACTGCTGCTCATTCTTCAGGACTCGAGGAAGCCTTCCCTGATCCTTGTTGGTTCTCTAAGTGTGTGTTCTTATCGACACCTGATGCTTTCACTCAGAGGCACTTGTCACATTTGCAGCTGGTGTTTACCTAATTATTTGTGCGAAGTCTGCCTCCCCTAACAGAAAGTCGGCTATAAGGGGGAAGGGGCTGTGTTTGTCTTGTTCTCAAGGGTCTCACGTACAATAGATGCCCGGTGAGTATTTCCTGAATGAATAAATGGATGGATGAATCCCATCCTGAAGGATGGGACCATGCTGTTTTGAAAGGAGCACTGACCAAAAGAGCCAGAAATTGTGTGTCTGGTCCTTGTGGTGCCATAAACTTGCCTGTTTCCTCACCTGTAAAATGGGGCTAATAAAGCCTATGGCACGGAGATGTGGAGAGGGCTAACAGGGAACACAAGAGGACGTGAATGCACAACCAGCAGAGAGTGAGCATCCCGTGAAACTGCCCGTTTCTCTTGGTGCCTTGCCACTTCACCAGTGAAACGAGGTAATGTGGCTAAATAACTTTTAGAGTTTCTTCTAGCTCAAAATTTTTTACAACTGACCCTTAAACAATGCAGGAGTTGGGGGCACTGACCCCCTGCATAGTCAAAAATCCACATGTAAATTTTGACTCCCCCAAAACTTAACTACTAATAACCTACTATTGACTGGACCTTACCGATAGCATACAACATACATAGTCAATTAACATACTTTGTATGTTATAGGTATCATGTACTGTATTCTTACAGTAAAGTAAGCTAGAGAAAAGAAAATGTTATTAAGAAGATCATAAGGAAGAGAAAATGTGCTTACTATTTATTAAGTGGAAATGGATCGTCATACAGCTCTCCATTCTCATCACTCTCACATTGAGTAGGCTAAGGAGGAAGCTGACTCAGGGGTGGCAGAGGTGGAAGGACAATTGTGTATAAGGGGACCCAGGCAGTTCAAACTTGTGCTGTTCGGGGGTCAACTCTACTGTGATTTCTTCTGAGCTACAGTCTCCTCCTTCTCTACCCTTGCTTCTCTCCACCACTGGCACCATTCCTGACCCTTTCTTCTGGTTGTTCTCAAGCCCAGGAAACATTGCCTCTCCCTGGAAAAGACAGAAGCCATCTTTAGGCAGCCAGGGTGTTGGCAGTTCATCTCATACCTACCCTCATCCGCCACCACCCTACCCACTATTACTCATTCACTCATTTACATTTAAGACATTTTTGAGTCTTCACTCTTGTGTATGGATAGACTTACACTCCCTCAACTTTTATTCTTTTCCATCTGCCTTCCCACATACGCTGCTGAGTGGGGGAGAGAGAGTGCATGGGCAGCAAAGCGCCGGAAAGACCTGGGCATATTTTCGAGGGCAGTCCCCCTTAGTTAAGGGAGAAGGGTTCTAAAATTTCATGTAAATAGACAAATGGGAGGATATTTGCTTCTAATTTGAAATTACCGAACACAGTTAGTGTACAACTGGTCTGTTTAATGTTCTTGATTTCTCCTGTGCTCTTTCAATTACCCTAATTGCTACTAGGCAAAAAACTTCAATCAAGTTTTAATTTATTCTTAATGTTAGCCCTTAAACAGCTGCTGTTCTCTCTTAAGACGGAAGTCAAGTTTTGGAGCAAGATGCATTTAAACCCATTTCGGGGCATCAAAAATATCCCAATCTCATGGGCCTGATAGATGTTTAACAACTGGATTGGAGTGGACGGGGAGAGAAGGCTCTGGTATGAAGCAGCAGTTAGTTTCTGTGCTGTAAATACTCTCACCATGGTAGATTTTAAGCTGTCAGCTAGACTTCACGGAATGGAGTGGGGCAGAGATGCTAACAGTTGGCTCATATGAGTAGGCTGGGCCCAGCTCCCACACTGTACCCAATCCCTGAGTCCTTGATCTTCCTCATAGCCCGGCTTGCCTCCCAGTCATTGTTTCTGATCTCAATTAATGACACCTCTCAGTCAGCCGAGGAAGAGACCTGACAGTCCCATCAGCTCCTCCCTCCTCCTCCTCTTTCACACCTACTCACTGAAACCTGCTGATTTCGTTTCCCAAATGTCTGGGTCTGTTCCCTGTTCCATCCCCACCACCAATACCCTGGTCCACAGCCTTCACTGCCACAGCATTGACTTCGATCTTGGTTCCTCTGCCTCCACGCTTGCCCCTAACTTCTGTCCACTCTACAGACAGAGTTAGCCTGCTGACACTTAAATTATGGCAGCCAGTCTTTTGCTAAAAATCTTCCTGTGGCTTCCTCTTGCCATTAGGGTAAGTCCAAACCCTTAGCGTAACTTGCCTAACCCCTGTGGGCTCCCCCAACATAGACTGTGAGCTGGCCCCCACCTGTCTCATTCCCCTTGCTCTCTTGGTTCTAGCCATTAGGGATTGCTGTATTTCCTCAAGCACTCCAGGCTCTTTCCCGACTCTCCCTGTGGAGGTGCTGCTTCCTTTGCCTGTGTGATCATCTCTCCTCCCACTCCCCACCCACTCACCTAGCCGCCCCAAGGGGGGCTAACTGCCCACCATCCTTCAGTGATTTGTGTGGTCTTTTGTCAGTTCCAGCATGACTTCCTGGGGGAGGCCCTTGGCCGGGGAACCCCCCCTTGTGCGTGGGTGTGCCCTGTGTCTTCTCCATACGTGGGACTCCCGCAGGGCCTGGGGCAGCGCTGGTCTGTGCTGCTGGATTCCCACACGGCCCGCAGTGCCTGCCGTGTAGCTGGTGCTCCGTAAATGTCGCCTCTGTTTCTTGGATTCATGCAGGCCCCAATTTTCTATTAAAGAGTAAGTTCTGTGTGGTCAAACTTGTTCTTACTTCCTGTACTTTCTGTCAGCAGTTTAACAGCTTAGCAAAAAAAGTACCTGATGAATAATTTCTGCCCCTAAAGTCATGTTGTTTTTTTCTAACCAATTTTCCCCCCCTCCTAGATTCCGTCAGCTGTAATCCCCAACCAGTATACGGGGCTCTGAATGGGAGTGTGACTCTTCATCCAGCAAGTCATATGCCTTTTCAAGAGATCCTGTGGAAAAAACAGAAGAATAAAGTCATAGAATGGGAAAACTCTGATTTAAGAATTTTCCCACCTTTTAAAGGTAGAGTTAGTTTAGACCCTGTGTCCGGTAACCTCACTATCTTCAATTTGACATCATCAGATGAAGATGTGTATGAAATTGAATCCCCAAGTATTACCAGAACCACGAAGTTCTTTCTTTTTGTGATTGGTGAGTATTCCATAAATTGATTTATTTTAAATGGCAACTTTCCGCCTATTTTCAGAGACAATGCAGAATTAGATGTCACGTGTCAGCAGTGTTCTCTCCTCTTTCTGGCATACAGGAGCTAGCTCCTTTCAATTCCATTGTCTTCCCCCGGGTGAGGAGAGAATCTGGCCGAGGTGGGGCAGACAGCACCGGTTGTCTTGCTGGGAATGTTCTGGGAAGGGATGCAGTGACCGCACCTGGCTCAGAGCTCCTTGAGCTCCGCTGATAGATGGTGCTCTGTAAATTAGAGTGCCTGCTTCCCCGCGCAAGAGGCAGATGATTTTCTTCCTGTGACCGTGGAAACCAGAACTGCAGATAGGGCACAGGTTTCTCCCTGCTTCTCACTGATGTTTCCTGGTTGTTCTCCTTCCTCATCTCCAAAGCCCCTTCCTTGGTGCAGTCATTTATAGTTCCCCAAGTCACATTTTAGTGCCTGACAGATTTTCACTGTTTCTAACCTTTCTGCTGTCATACCTGGTGGTGGTTGCAATATTTAAATGAAAGTTCTTGCTAATTTCCTCTCAGTCCTTGGCCTCCTCTCCTGTCGTGATCCTGTCCTCTACCCATTCCCTGAGATAACTGAGAACTTGTCATCCCCTCGGTGTCAGGTGTCCCACCCTGACCACCACCTCCTGTATTTGAAGCTCATATCCTGAACCGCACTGACACTGACAGTCCTTCACCCACCCACTGTCCTCTCAGCCCTCCTTACTTGCCTGATTGCCACTGTCACTCACTGGCCCTAGTCCACGGCAGGCACGCTTGCCTTGCTCCTGTTTCTTTTTTTAGACAGAGTCTTGCTCTGTCGCCCAGGCTAGAGTGCCGTGGCATCAGCCTAGTTCACAGCAACCTCAAACTCCTGGGCTCAAGCGATCCTCCTGCCTCAGCCTCCCGAGTAGCTGGGACTACAGGCGCACACTACCACATGCAGCTAAGTTTTCTATTTTTTTGTAGAGATGGGCGTCTGCCACTTGCTCAGGCTGGTTTTGAACTCCTTACCTCAAGTGATCCTCCTGCCTCAGCGTCACAGAGCGCTAGGATTACAGGTGTGAACCACCACGCCTGGCCCGGTGCTCCATTTTTGATTTGTCAGACTCACATGGCCAGGTTACAACGGGGTTAAATCCAGTGCTTTGCCTGTTCTGTGCTCACACCCTCGTGGTTGCAGAAAAACACATCACCCTGCAGAGTCCCGCACTTTGAATTTCTAATCACTTGCCTCCACTAAACCTGCCATTCCCTAGCCTGTCCACTCGCCCACTCTCCTGGCAGTTATCTTTCCTCTCCTCAAACCTCCACTCCCTGCTTCACAGACTCACTCCTCTGCTGAAGGCTTTGCTTCTTGTTTCCCTAAGGAAGAGAAGCAATCGGAGGGGAATTTCCACAAGCTCTCACCACCTGCCCGCCTTCCTACCTGTCTCTGAGCCTGTGTGCCCTGTTTTCTCTCCTGATACAATGAGTGAACTTTCTAAGTTCTCACCTGAGGCCAAACCTTCCACGTGTGCCCTGGATCCCACCCCCTTACCACTCTGGTGATTCTGCCTACTCTCCCCTTGCAGTGATTTCCCCCAGGAGTTAGTGGCTCATTTTCACAGCACATAAATACGTTGTCATCTAAACCCTCCCGTGAGCCCTCTCCCCTCCAGCATACATGCCCCTGCTCCTGTCTTCACTTTATAGAAAATCTCCTTGGAGACGTCCACATTCACCTGTGCTGGCCCCTCTTCTCCCAGTCACTTTTTACCCACTCCATCCCCACTACGAGGCCAAATCTCTTGACCTTCTTGTTAAGGAAGCCAGTGGCCCATTCTCAGTCCACGTGTTTCCTGACATCGCGGCAGGTTTCGACACAGCTGGTCACTCACTCCCTCCTTGAAGCGCTGTCTTCACTTGGTGTCCAGGATACCTCCCTATTCAGGTTTTTCCTAACTTACTGACTATTCCTTTTCAAAGTTGCCTTTGCTGGTTCTCTCATTTCCCCAACCTTTTATCCTTGGGCACTTTAAGGCTTCAGCCAGGGGCTTCTTCCCTTGTCTGCCTACACTGACAGCCAGCGGGCAAGCTCAGCCCACGTCAGGGCTGTAAATGCCGTCTCGGCCCTGAAAGCACAGGTTGACCACTTGAGCCTGGACCCCCACTGAGCTGCTCGTGTGTACACCTGACTGCCTGCTCTACGTCTCCACTCAGATATCTAATTGGCCTTTCAAATATCGCCCGTCCAGAACTAAGCTCATTATCCTGCCCTTAAAACCTGCTCCTCCCCACACCTTCCCCCCTTGGGTAACACAGCTCCATTTTTCTAGTTGATCAGGCTAAAACCTTGAGGTCATCCTGGACACCTTTCTTTGTCTTGCACACCACATTCACTCCACCGGGAAATGTTGTTGTTTCTACCAGAGTGATCCTTTTAAAACAGAAGTCAGATCACGTCACTCATCTGTGTAGAACTTTCTGGTGTCTCCAGCTCACCCCAAGTTAAAGCTAACATCTTTACAGTGGCCGGCAAGGCCGTATGAGATCTGGCCCCCGTGAACTTCGTTCAGGCAAGTGAAGCTCGTTAAGATGTCAAGGCATCCTGTTAGAAGAACCAGTAGATCCCTTTGAAGAAGTAGGATCTTTGAAACATGGAAGTCAGGGACCTGGCAGTTTATAGGGCCAACGAACAAAAAGATTGATTCAGAATTTAGATAACAATGGAATACATTTTAAGAGCTCTTTTGCAGAGTTTATGAAACTGAAGTTCAAAACATTTGAATAAGTTTCTCATTTTAAACTTGATGATATGTTTTAAAACAATTTAATTTTTAAAATTCTATGGTAACACAACCAAGGTGCATGATTTTGGTGGTCAGGCCAACAGGGAGCTTAGTGAAGGCCCGCAGAGGAGTACAGTGCAGAGGGGTGGGGTTTTGATCAGGAGACTGTGATATTGACATACTGAATGTGGGACTTGAAGTCCTGGTTGAGAGTCTGGGCTTTAGCTTGTGGCAGTGGGGAGCCAGTGTGTCTGAAACTGGAGCAGGGAAGTGACTTAATGAAATATATTTTTGGAAGATTAATCTGATGGTGGGTATTTATGATAGATAAGAGAAAGGAAATGCCAGGTTAAAAGCTACTGTGATCATCCAGGTAGACAGAAGGCTTCGTAGTAGATGTTTGGAAAGGAAAGAATCAAAAGATACAGCCAAGAGAGAGGCAACAAGATTTAGGGTTTGGCATAAGATGACTCTAGGTTTCACACCTCAATGATAAAACAATTGATCACACTTGTCTTTTTTTCTTCTTTGAAGAAATGAGGAAGTCACACTTCCTGGAGGTTATGTTAATACTTGTTTAAGTAACTTGGTAATCTTCCGGAGACACCAGACCTAATAGGAGACTTTCAGCAAGTATATTTTGGACAGGGGGATTTCCTGGCACCTCCTAAATTCAGGGTATCCACTTCCTTCTGTGCACAAGTTGAGATCTGCCTTTCTTCTCAGCCCCAAAGTCCCCTTAAAATTTCCACCATTCATGTTTATTAGTTCTTTCTCCTCCCCTTATAAACCTTTATCACACTGAAGATGGTGATTTTCCTCTAAGTAGGATTAACTGCTCTATCCTTAAATGGTCTGGATTGGTATGTGACCTTTTATAAAGTTAATGGAAGTATGCACATATTTCTATAACATGTCATCAGGTATGTGTAAGAAATTCTCATGTCTTACACAGCAGTGAGCTAAATTCATTAATTATAAATTGATTAATTATCTCAGGGATGAAGTAGGCACATTTCTTGCCACTTTACTGTGCTTAAGGTACAGATATAATTAATATTTGTTAGATAGCGATGTGGTAAGTCCCACAGGCAGTGAGAAAATATGGAAGATTTATAAAAGGAAAAGATCTGAGGTGTAGAAACTCTGATCTAAATGCTGCAGAAAGGCTCACACACTCTTATGCGAGTCGGGTAGGCACTTCTAGGTTCTCCTTCTGGCGACAGCAGTCTGTGAGACAGTCAGAAAGGTCTTCTATATAGTTAAGGGAGTTCCAATAACACAGAAGATAATACTAGCACGTCCATGTGTTTTCCCGCAAATAACTCTCATATTCTGCTTGGCCTTTGCAATGACCTGATAAAGCATTCCCTTTTACAGATGACAGTGAGACCATTTAGGAGTGGGTTTCTCCATTTGTAGAACAAGAGGCCTGGACTGCATGATTTCTTAAGTCTTTTAGCTCCTAGAAGAACGGTGGCCCAAGGTCACACAGCAAGCCAGGGGCAAAGCTCAAACCTCTCGACTCCTGGTCAGTGACTCTTCTCGTCATGCCACACATCCTCCTGGAGAGCCTTGGCCTCCTAGAGTTGATTACTCATGGCCAGCAGCTCTGTGCTCTGTTATAGCTAGCATCTGTTAAGCGCTTACTCTGTGCAGGCACTACATGTTAATTCACATGTGAATTATTGCCTGTATCAACTCGTTTACCCCTCATCACAGTCTGATGGGGTAAGTACTATTTGTCTCCGCCTTGTAGACAGGAGGAAACTTAGACATGGGGTGTCAAGTGACTCTTAGTAATGGAGCCGGGATATGAACCCAGGCTTCTGAGAGCATGCTAAACACCATGTCATTCGTTTTTGGAAGTGAGCTGGTTGAAGAATTTACATTTTATAAAATGGAGAAAGTAATTTGCAGACTGTCTCCCTGAATTTGTCCTTCTGTCCATCTGTCTCTCCAGCCAGCCAGCAATACTTGTGAGGAGCCATCTGTGTGCCTTATATTGTAGCGGGTGCTGTGACTGAAAGCTGAGTAATACCTGGGCTTTGCCCTCCAGAGCTTCCCCGTCTGGGGTGTTCATGATATATATGCCTCTGTTCAGCTCAGAAAGTATTGGATGAAAGAGTAGACATTGCCTGAACTAGCTCAACAAGCTATAATAGAATCTGTAATGGGACAAACGGGCCACCCACATAATGGGACCCAGGAAGCTGTATTTTTAACAAGCATCGTCAGTGGTTCTTAGGCACATTGAAGTCTGAGAAATGCTTCAAAGGAACATTTCTAAGGAAGTAGAAAGCTGGGTTTTCTGCCCATGAGAAATGCCCAGCCTACTTGCAGAGGCAGGTGTTAAGTACGTGTAGTACTGAGAAAAGTCGTTTCTGTTCTCTTCTGGGGACACACGGTGTTCCTTAGAAATCCCCCAGGGGCTGCTGTGGTGGAAGGGTGGGTGATATGGACCACAGGAAGCTGGGCGAGCAGGGCCCTAAGCTTTTTGAGTCAGCTCATGTAGCTCCTTATCAATTTGATTGGATTGTCACCTAAGATTTAATTTGGAGAATTGAATCATGCTTAAAACATGATTAAAAGTTCTTTCTGTTAAAGCAAATCTTAAGGCAGCATGTAAGGAGTTATGTGAGTTAGATTAAACTTAAAAATTGAGGAAGCACCAAGTAAAAAGGGAAGTCGGTGTGTGAACTCTGGTCTCTAACAAGGCAGGCTGGGTACACTGTTTAACTGACTGAGAAAGAATTCAGGAGGAGGAGAAGATGGGGGGAAGATTAAACACTTTTATTTTTTTGATTATTAATTGGAGTTTAAATATTTCTTTGTCTTAGAAAGCATCATTTTAAATGACAGCTTAGTATTTCATTATCTTGGTGAACCTTAATTTACCTTAAAACCCTTTTTAGTAGATGTTTATAATGCATTGAAATTTTATTGTCCAAATGATACCGTGACCATCGATGTTATAACACATATATTTTCACATGTTTTTTTTTCAAGTCTGTTGTGATTAATTGCTGCAGGAAAGTTAAGATGCAAGAAGGCATATGAATTAGCAAACAAATAATAATAGTACAAACTAATTAGCACTGAGGTTTTGGGGGGAAATAATGGCATAATGTGACATGTGAGTATCTTAACCCACCCTTGCAGGTCCAGGCTCTCTCAGCCAGTAGGAGGTGCTTCCTAGAGGAGGCTGGGATGGAGGCCTCTGGACTGGCAGGCCTGTAACTCACGCTACACCTCACTCTACCAGCAAGCTGGCCCAACCAACAGGCAGGGCCAGCAAGGCTCTGTGTAGCTCCACAGAACCTTTACAAAACCCCTTGAGTCAGATATGTCTTGGAATTATTATCATTATTTTACATTTCGGAAAGGTAATACAAGGTATTTTCTCTCTGCATATTAAACACCTCACTTAGTTATGGGGAGCACCCTATAGTCAAGCACAGGAACATTTTTGTGGTGAAACAAAAATGATTATGAATATCTGAGGTAAGTGAGAAAAAATGAAGTCTATAAATCCTTGTGTTAATTCAGATCAGGACTTGCGGATAAATGATTTTGGTACCAACTTGGGAAAAATCTTTTGGCTTCCAGAGCCTTTTTTAATTTCAGAATTGAGGACAAAGGGTTTGGGGCCCAAATGTACTCTGTTGCAGTTGAACAGGTAGATCTGACCCAGCAGAAGAGAGGATTTGCACCCCTTGATGCTCAAGGAGGGGGTCTGCTCATCTTTCTGAGCTCATAAGGAAGTTGGGAGCTCTTCATAAATTTGTAGATCGTGAGTCTGAATATTACTCTTTACTAAATATCATACTTTTTTTTCCAGAGCCTATTCCACCTCTTATACTAACTTGTACCTTGACTGATCAAAACATTACGGTCCAATGTGAGACCATGGAGTATTACGAAAGCCATCCAGAACTTCTAACGTACTCATGGGATTGCCCTTCAGGACAATGTAAAAATAGCTCAGCACCTGAAGTGTATTTTGATATGAAAAGTGATCGTTCACAGAAAATACAATGCATTGTTAGCAATAAAGTATACAAAAGGACATCATCAATCATTTTGGAAACCTGTTTGCCAAGCACTGGTGAGTAAATAACAAAATGTGTCATGGTGGAGATAATATTTACCAGTGGGGTCTAAGACCAGTGGTAGTTTGTGGTGGCTAGCATAAGGTTCACAAGTTCGAAGAGTGAAATGAGTTTTACAATTTCCACAGAAGCCCCATTATAGATATTATAGATATAAAGCCAACCATTTTTTTTTAGCTCTTTTCTGTGTTGAGCACCATTCTAATACATGTGTTAATTGATTCAGTCTTCACATCAATCCTCATACAACCCTATGGTTTAGATGCTAGTATTTATCCCTATTTTATGGTGAGAAACCAAGACACAGGGAGTTTAAGTTGCTTGCCCATGGTCAACAGCTAGTAAGTGGCAGAGCCTGGTTTTGAACTGAGGCCATCTGGCTCCAAAGCTCATGATCTTAACTATTTATAATACTGCTTTATAACATTCTTATTTTTTTTTTTTTTTTTGAGACAGAGTCTCACTCTGTTACCCGGGCTGTAGAGTGCCGTGGCATCAGCCTAGCTCACAGCAACCTCAAACTCCTGGGCTCAAGCAATCCTTCTGCCTCAGCCTCCCGAGTAGCTGGGACTA
>CAUYRT010100067.1:0-39456 GCA_963574885.1 Lepilemur ruficaudatus | reverse complement strand
AAACCACAATGAGATATCACTTATCTCCAGTGAAAATGGCCTTTATCAAAAAGTCCCAAAGCAATAAATGTTGGCATGGATGCGGAGAGATAGGAATACTACTACACTGCTTGTGGGACTGCAAACTAGTGCAACCTCTGTAGAAAGCAATATGGAGATACCTTAAAGAGATACAAGTACATCTACCATTTGATCCAGCAATCCCATTACTGGGCATCTACCCAAAAGTACAAAAGACATTCTATAAAAAATACATCTGAACTAGAATGTTTATAGCAGAAAAATTCACAATTGCAAAGATGTGGAAACAACCCAAGTGCCCATCAATACATGAGTGGATTAATAAAATGTGGTATATGTATACCATGGTTTACTGTTCAGCCATAAGAAAGAATGGTGATATAGCACCTCTTGTATTTTCCTGGATAGAGCTGGAACCCATTCCACTAAGTGAAGTATCCCAAGAATGGAAAAACAAGCACCACATGTACTCACTCACCAGCAAATCGGTTTCACTGATCAACACCTAAGTACACATATAGGAATAACATTTATCAGGCGTCAGGCAGATGGGAGGGGGAGGAGAGAATGTGTATATACATACATAATGAGTGTGATGTGCACCGTCTGGGGAATGGACAGAGCTTGAAGCTCTGACTTGGGGTGGGGGGAGGGCAATATACGTAACCTAAACATTTGTACTCCCATAATGTGCTGAAATAAAAAATAAAAAAATAGATTACATAGTACGTGATTTCTACTTTGTATTCATGCAAATGAGTACTTTGAATGAAATATTCAAAGCATTGCTATAAATTGATGGCTAGATTATGATTCTTAACTGTGTTTTGGGATTATCTGGGCCCAGTGATGCTGTAGTAATGAAAAACTAATGAAAAACTATCTCATGTAGCTTACAATATATAAAGATGATGTTGTCAATTTT
This sequence comes from Lepilemur ruficaudatus, assembly GCA_963574885.1. Taxonomy (NCBI): domain Eukaryota; kingdom Metazoa; phylum Chordata; class Mammalia; order Primates; family Lepilemuridae; genus Lepilemur; species Lepilemur ruficaudatus. The sequence goes on along the minus strand of CAUYRT010100067.1, from coordinate 38,510 downwards.
CCATTAGAAAATTGTTTTGAATTATTTCTCTAGTAGTAAGGATAAGCTAATATTCATCTATACTGTTTTCACTAGTTTCTCTTTGTCATACATTTGTGAGATTAATTAGAGTTAAGGGTACAGACTGTACCAACAAAAAGATTTTGGGTAATCAGATTGCCATGTAAGATGAAAGAAACAGAAACCATATGGAAATTGTGACTCAGAAATCAAAATAATCTCCAATTAAGAGGAGAAGTGGGAGAAGGATGGAAACAGTCACAGGTCCTCCAGATCTCCTAGGCAAGGAGCAATATGGCTCTAAAGGGACCTAGGTAATTTGTTTTGAAGTTGTTCACAGAAAGAAAATCTAAAAAAAGAAAAAAGCAAGCTGTTTTTGTTTAGATTCAATATCATCTGAGTTGGTACATCTATTAGGTGTAACACCTGTCCTGTGAAAAAATATCATAGCTATATTTACTCTTCCTAGGAAATTACTCCCCCATTTGCCCCCATCTTTCAAATCTTATCATCCCTAATGCCCTAATATTATGGTCATAGCTAGATTATATACAAATTTTAGACAATCCCATCCTGCAGCTTTTCTTGGGTAAAGAATACGAATTTCTTATCTTTCTGAATGTTTTTGTTTCTCTTTTGCTATCAAAATTTTTAATGGTGGTAAATCAGTAACATCATCACCACATATCAAAAACTACAGGTTTTACATACTTGGCACTATCCTATTACTTTATTTTACTCTTCAATGTGAACTTTCAATAGATTCTTAAGCTCCAGTAATAGTCCTTCATATCTCCACCTCTGTGAACTTGTTTATGCTTAACTCACCTGGAAAAATCTCTCCTCTCTTCACCAACCCAGCTCGATTTTTACCTTCTCCAACTGTCTACTTAACATCCTTACTTAGATGTGTTAAAAGCACCTCAAATTCAACATTTCCCAAATTGGGCCCATGAATCCTTTTCTCCAATCCAATCTTCTTCCATCATCCTTCACCAGAGTGAATGGGACCATCTTCCGGTCTTTTACACAAAGCCAGACACATATGTGGGGCTAGTCCTATGTTCAAGAAAGCCCTCTGTGCAATGGGTGAACCATCACTCTCAGTTGTCACTGGGGTCGAGCATCCACTGATAATTCAAAAGTTCTGAGATCTCATTTGGCAACAGAGCAACCTGAGAGCCCACTGGCATTGGTGAGTGATGCATATAGGTGAGTGATCATTGCCCCGGTTCTTTTCAGTGTCCTGCAACTCTGGTGCTTGTATGTCATACACAGGGCAAGGAACTATTCACTGAGGCTAGGAGCCCTTTGGGATGGAATGTAGCCATCTCAGCTAATGTCTCCCTATCTCTCTTGGGTAGTGCCAAGGAATAGTGTGCAGGTACCACCACCCTCAGTGTTTTGACTACTATTTCTGGGTTATAGATTTGCAGGTGCATTTTTTCCTCTTTAAAATTCTCTATATTTTAAATGTTTCTCTTTTGTAAATGATGTCTTTAACCATCATAAATAAGTAAATAGTGTTTGGAAAGGCACTAAAAAGAAAAACCAACTAGGCAACTAAAATATGCATGCTAAGTTTAAAAAAAAAAAAAGTTCTGAGTTTGCAGATCTCAAAGGAATGCAAAAATATATTTTTCCTTCATAGGACATTACCCCATGGTAAAAAATAATTTGTTGTTGTATATGAAAAACTAAAGGGACATAGACCTGAAATCTCACTTTTAATAGAGCATATGCTTTTATTTATTACATTTCAGCATTCATTACTCAAAACACATTTTAAAGAAAGAGCACATTTTTCCCTCATGACTCAAGTCAAGGAGTATATGTCTTGGTCATGGAACACGGGCATCATTTTAATAAAAATGGTTTGTTATTTTTATATTACCATATTAATAACTCCATATACATAAATTCTTAGCAATGCAGGCCCAAAATTTCACATTGGATTTTAGCCCTGGCAAAATCAAAAATCAGATCTAGAGCAAAAAAACACTATTTTTTGTAACTATAGTTTCTTCATCTTTTAAAAACTTTTAATTAAGAAAAGTGTCAAATATATATGAGAATAGAGTAATAATATAACAAACCCTAATTATTCAACAATTTTCAACTCATCGCATATCTTCAATAATTATCAACTCATGGCCAATCTTGTTTTATCTATACCTCCATTTCATTCCTATTCTACACCTTTAATTTTGAAACAAATCTCAGATTCATATCACTTAAGTTTCTACATTGTTTCAAAGGCAAGTCCCACAAAAGATTAATGACAAACACAAACAAAATTTTACCTTTAAATTAATAATACTGATTTTCCATTCTTGTGCAAAAAGTAGAGTCACAGATAGAGTTGGTTGTCTACTACATAAAATTTTTTTTGGAGGATTACAGAACAGACCCTTTAGTCCTACTTAGTGCCTGCCAGTGACTTAGAGGCATTTCCTAGGATTAAGTCATTCTCTCAACATGTCCCATAATAAAATACAAATAGGATGCCTCTTAGGGAAAGTGGATGAGGCAACAGCCTATTAATTGATCAATTTTTGAGCTAAACTGGTAAGAATTTTCAATGGAATAGAACAAAAATGAGAAATAACCACCAGGAGACAAAAGTAAGAGGGGTATATTCTGAAGCTTCTAAAGAGGAGGGAAACAAAGAGGGAGAGGGTACCCAGTAGGAAGGTGAGGGGGACCAAAAATCATTTTGCTGACTTCACAATTTTGTCCATGTTCCTCTTGAACCTTGTTGGTCAGCGAGGAAGACAACAATCATAAGGAATATGAATGAGTCATTCTCAAGTGGAGCTCCAAAATCTGGACTTTTCAGAGACTAGTCATTAAAATTTCTAGTGAATCATTCACTTAAGGCCAAACTATATGGGAGAATCTTTTGTATGATTCTGCTGGTCAATCAGTACATAGTGATTTATACAAGAATTTAGGTTTTCCAGAATAGAAATTATCAATAATTTTATTACTATTACCATTAGCAAACTAATCATTTGTTTTTCAATAGGTTCAATTCAAAATTTTCTGCTGAATTATTTATTCTTCCCATATTGTGAGTATTAAAAGATTTCTTCAGAACAGAAACATAAATATACAATATGGGCAATGATTCTGAACATACACAACTGAAGCTAGACTGCCTGGGTTTGAAGCCTTGTCCCAACACTAGCTCGCTGTATGGCCTTGGAAAAATTGCTTAACCTCTCTGTATCTCAGTTTCCTCATGTATAAAGTGGCAAGTAATAACAGTTCCTATCTCTTAGAGCTGTTGTGAAAAATTAACAGAATTAATATGCAAAAGGTGTTTAGAATAGTGCTTGCCACAGAGTAAGCACCATATAAATATAAGCCATTTTTCTGGCCCTTCCCTGCTCCCCTCGCCAGCATGTAAGTTCCAGAAAGGCTGGTGTTTGTTGTCCATTAAGGTGTCCCTAGTAAATATAATATTTGCTAAATAAATAAATATATAAAACCGTAATTATTGTAGACAAAATTTTAAACTTGAATGTGCATTACTTACTGTGACGTTAAAGAATAAATGTGCTAAACAATCCTGCTGAAGTAAAAATTGTAAATAAATAAAAATCATGAAGAAAGAAATTACAAATTCTGTGGTTCCTATTTATATTCTCGGTGGATGAATTTAAAATGCAAGAACAAATGAAGCTAACCCCAATATAAAAGGCAGTGATGCCCCAAAGATTTGTCTTTTCAGTTAATATCTATCTGAAGGCATATATCATCGAATATGTAATACCAATTTTATTGAGGTTGAGCTTTTACTTCATTTCCAGAGGTGAACCCAATTCCAATAAGTCAGGTCTGTATTAAAAAAAATAACTGGAAAATGGGTATGATCAGCTTGTCACAAGCTTTCCAAACATATGGATTATCTAATGAATTACTTAGCAAAGATTAAAATGTCCATTAAAAACTCATTTAGGCCCTATAGACAAAGGCATCATAGGATTTATAAGGAGATAATGTTCATGTTTATTAATTAATGCTTTTTCTTTTTGTGAGAAAACACAGTCAAATACACAGATGCTTCATTTACCCAGCACCAACCACATGCAGGTGTTTCATAGAATTTAATCTTCCAAGTGACTTAAACCTATATTTCTGTATAGCGTTAAAACATTTTCATGGACATCTTCTCAAAATTTATTCAATTCCTCCTTGCCTTTTTGCACAAAGAAGGCATCGCTTGATTAAATTTTATGTTGGATAATTTAACCTTTTCATAATGACTCAGGGTCATCATTAGCAAAACTAATTATCACTCTGTGTTATAATACAGGAATGCCCTCAAGAGTTTTTGAGGTTTGGAAATCTGTATGATTAAAGTCTCTGGACTACTGTGATTCTTCATTTTAGAAAGATGAGGGTAAAGAAGGAGTCTAGACTGAACACTCACTTCAGAGTTACTGGACCCTGATTTTAGAGACCATTAAATAATCACTCCTACTCCCAGGAGTCTTAGGGACTTTAGAAGCTAATTCTTTGACATTTGACCTTTGAGGCTATCCCAGGAAAACACTCTTCTGAAGCTGGAGAGAATAGAAGGATCTTGTTGAACAAGTTCAGCTACTAAAGCCCAAAGGATTTTACACTGTTAGCTTTCCAGCCTAGCTCACTGGTCTAAGGCTGAGCCATCAAAGTAGGAACATATTAACCTCAAGGTGCAAGAAAATAAAATGGTAGAATTTCTTAAGAAATGTGCTACTAAAGCTCAACTTAAAGAACCTAAAAGTCGCTTGAAACCTTGGGGTAATAAATGGCATAACAGCAGTAGTACTAGCCCAAGGACAAGGGCTGCAGGTCTTTGAGGGCTGGACCCAAATGCACTGGGCATGGGGTAGGGACATCATTGTTCCAGCACTTGCTATAGGGTCAGCCAAGTTTTATTTACATCTGGGTCTTTAAATAATTTTTCGGACACTGGGAAAATAGGATTATATTTATCTTCATCCACTCTTAAAGTGAAACTCCTAGGTTTTACTTCTTAATGAACTCCCTGTAGTTGCCACTATCGCCTCTTCCTCCCCCTTTCATTTTGTCGCTTCTAATTTGTTATGGCCTGGAAGCCACAATCAAAGCTTTCTCTTAGTGGATGTACAATAGAAGTTATATCTCCCTGGAAGATTTTCCTATGGAAAGCATATGGAATTTACGCAACAGACATTGCTGTATCTATTTTAGGATGTAAAAGAATTTTAAACTTGATCCCTGGTCCTTAATGTGTTCTAGGATGGCTAAGAATGCAAAATAATTACCTTGAGACAAATAAGTTGTTATTGGCTTACTACTGATCTGACCCACACTACTGAAGTGTTGGATCATGAGGGACACCTGATCAATCTCATTACTTAGAAAATTGAGTGTACTTGTATGACTGGTCTACATAGCATGTATTCTCCAATGATCTACTTGAAATTAAATTCAAGAACTGCAACCCTAGGGTCAAAATCCTTTTTTTAATTCATAAAATTTTCCATGTGAAAAAAAGGTTATCTTGAGCTCTGCTTAGGACCCTCGGGGTTTTCATTACCAGCTAAGTGTTCCAATGTCTTCGTGGTGTCACTTTTATAAAGATTTATAAGTAAAATAAAAACAGAAGTAAGAACTAGATTAATAATTCAGAGAAACACCCAACAATCTCAAAAGAATGACTTCCTTTCCTAGACCCTTGAGAACAGTAGCATGGGGCTCCTCTTCCAGCAGACTACAAAACGTAATTACGTCTGGATTGAGAGAAAGAGTTGCTAGGAAATTCTCAGCAGCTTCTGGGTCTGTGGTGGTAGTTATTTCACTTGTGAATCTCCACTAAGCAAACAATTAGAAAGAAGAGTGGTCTGTGGGCAGCTGCATCCCTGCTATTTGCCACCTACTGCTAACATTATGTTTGAAATTATGCATAAGGATAGCTAATCTTCAAATTTGATGGTTTTACATGTCTTTATCTTATTTATATATTTGAGGCATGGCACTGATGTGCATTCCCATCTTTTTAAAGCTCGTTTTTTCCTAGCTTCCACATCAATTTCTTAATTTGGGCCAGTACCCTTTCACTACTCCCATCCTATCCATTTCCAGTATGATACTCATTATTTCAGGTGTTTATTCCTCAGGGCTGGGTTCCTAAAGCAGCTTCATAACCATTCTTACTTCTTTTCCCCTCTCTAATCATCCAACTTACCAGTTTCATATTCATCTTCTTAAAAAAGCTTTTTATCAAGTCTGCTCAAAATCAGTCAGCCTCTGCATGTGGTAGAAGCCTATCTCCTTAGCTCTTTCTTAGCTCCTGTCCCCAACCTTATCTTCTCATGTTTCTCTTAGCTTCACTTCACCTCAGCTAAATTTGCAGGACACCCTTTCTCAAAGTCATCCTGTCCTTAATTACTTTTCCCTTCCAAGGAAGCCTCTGACACCACCATATCCACCCTTTCTCCAAGGCTCAGTACAACTCCCATTTCCCCCTTGACCTGGGGTTACAGGATGGTAGGAAACAGAAAAAAAAAAGAAAAAGACAAGAGAGAGATGAGAGAAATCCCCATTCCATTGTTGCTTCTCCAGAATTGATTATATTAACATAGCAAACAATGCTTGTTTGGGCTCCCATTAATTATTCAGGTTTTATTATTGTTCAAGACAGTGCTTATTGTTTTTTTTTGCAAGAGATCCATTTTCTTCCAGAAATGCAGTGCTTTGTGTGACATGGCTAACTCAGAGATGGAAGAGGTAACTTCTATAAAAAAAATTGGCTTAAGCCTTGTTCTGGTCCTCTATCTTAAACACCAGAGAATTACAAACTTGACACAGGCCTTCTAGTCCAACTTTCCAGTACTAGTGGGACACCAAGTCTCAGAGAGACCTCTGAACTAATTTCCCTTTACAGGCTTGAAGCCCTTTGCATGGACCAAGGATCTTGTTTGCAGGAAATGTGATCTAGTTGGTTTAGGTAGAAAGAATTTTATTACAAGATAGTAGGCAGTTATAGAAGCTCCCAATTACACCGTAAGAATGCTCTAGAGGAAACCCTGCTGCTGCTACCCCTGGTCAGCAGCTATGATGCCAAAGATCAGATCAGCAAGTACTGAAGGACCACGTGCCTGCACCTCACTTCCACACACTCCAAGTCTTAGAACTGAATCTACTTGGCAGAGCCTAGAGCACAGGTAGAAATCAGCAGTTAGGGAGTCTCAAAAAGATGCTTTTCAAGCTTCCAGCCTCTAGAGTGCAGGAAAATATTCTAGAATGGGAGTAGAGTGGGTACTGGGTGAGCCAGCGCACAGTACCTGCCCCATGCACTCACACCACAGTGAACGATTTTGCTTCTGTCATGAATGACAAACCAGATAATGAGAAGCCATCTAGAGACCTGATTCTGTGTGAAGGCCCTGGAGCAAGACTGCTTAGACTCAAGCCACATCTTAGACACTCACTGCCTGTGTGACCTGGGGCAGTTACTCATTCTGTGCATTTATTCTGCCTATAAAGAGGAAATATTTCTAATTCTCAACTCCCCAGGTTGGTGTGAGGATTCAGTGCATTAAAATAAAAAGTGCTTGGAACACTTCCTGTCACATACTGAGTGTTCAACAAATGTTCGTTACAATTATATAATACAGCATTATATAATAAAGTTATGTTATAGGAAGTTGTGGCTTTTTAAAAATTTATGTAAGCTGAACTAAGATCTGTGTGCATCTTTACCAGAACAGTTTATATGAATTTCAACAAATGGAACATATGATATTTGCAAAGTACGGATGAGAATTTTTCTTTCTAGATCTTGTTCCAGCTTGCTTTTGTAATGTTGCTATTAAAGAATGGACAGGAACTTGTCATTAATCTGCCTCAAATTAGGTAATTGTCACAGACTCTAACTGCTGTCCCAGGGAAAGTAATGAAAGCTTTCAGACATCACTCTTCTTTGAAGGAGCTGTGTGGTCCTGCCCTAAGATGTTTATTTTGAGTTCCAAACAAAACCTTCTACTTGTACCATCTCCAAAAAAAAAATAACAGAGTCGAGACTGGAACTAGCATGGGAAATAACAAAACGCTTTTTAATATTGCTTTGAGTCAAGAATTTATGGACATTAAAACAACAAAAAAAAAAGTTTTTGGCAACTCTTAGTATCTAGACAACTGGAAATCTCCATCTTTATAGTAAAAGAAACAAAATTAGGAGTGAACCAAAGATAAAAGCTTTCCTTGATTTTGAAATACATCTTAAACAGCTCCTCTTGCCATCTTTTGAGCAACTCTGCTCATCCGAAAATTCTCTCACATAAGATTTGGTGATTTGTCTCCCATATTTAACCCAATGGCTAGTTCTGCATCCTTATACTCTATGAAGTCATTCTCCCACCCCGAATGAGTCTTGGGATAGTGCCATTAAGGACTGGCAACTGTTTACATACGATGCAACACAGCACCGTTACTGAAGATATGGCCTTGAGCTCCCCTTGACTGTGTGATCGCAAGAGAGGCAGTAACCTCTCTGTGCATTTTATTATCTGTGAAATGGGTGATAATAGGCATGCCTACTTCACTGGATTGTGAGAACATTAAAAGAGATAATGTAATAAACATTAATTACCATTAATGATACCATTATCATCATAGACTCCAATTGGCCTTAAAGTTAACTAACACTTTTAATTATAACATTCTTATCAGATGCAGTTCTATGTTTTATTTACCTTTTATAGACAGGCTCCATTTTGTCAGTCTTTTCTATAATGTGGTAGTTAGAAGTCAGCACCATACTGTGCGTGTGATTACTATAGCAGACAAATTAAGTTTTCTTCCTTGCTCATTTGTTCTTGCTCCATACTTTTATTAATGCCTCTTATTATAATATTAATAGATATGGGAGCTCATCACACTTTGGGTTTATATAGACTTTATTAAAAAGTAAAATCCTGAGGTCTTTTCCTGAGGCACTACTATTATGCTAAGTCTCTCTCATTCTGTAGTTCTGTGGGTGGTTTTTCTTTATCCTAGGTGATACATGATAAAAGAACTCTGCTTAAAGGCAATCTGATTTGGCTTACAATTTATGGGTTCAGACCCTTAAGGTAAATAGTATAAACTAATTGAAAATGATTCCTATGGTATGGAATTTAAGATCCAATTATATATCTGTCTCTCCCACCAGATTCTGAGCTATGTGAAGCCTGAGTTTCAGACTTGATTATCTTTTTATCTTTTGGCCAAAAGTGTGCATTCAGTACATGCTCATCTTCTAACCCCTATACAGTAAAGTAATGGTTTGCTCCCTTTGTTTTTATCACACATATGCAGATAACTTGATAGATTTGTGAGCATTGCATCAATTTCTTCATAATGCAGTGTTTCAAATGATGCAATGACAAGGGCACACATCTGGCTTACAAGCAATGCTTCATTTTAATGCAGTCTTGTAGCTGCCTAGAGGATGTAATACATGTCATCAATAATACATTTCCAAACTAATACAACCTGGCCTGTTACAGGCACTGAAAATAAATTTAGATGTACAGAAACCAATGATATTAACTACGTAAAACTCACCGAAATTTTACATGGAGAGATATATTATAAAAACAACTTTTTTGCTATAACCTAATTAAAATACTGATCAACAGTGTTCTTGCCTCATTACACAAGCAACTCAAGGGATGACAACTGCCTTTGTGACCATTTATTATTAACAATGGGAAAACATGATTTCTATTAAAATAGACACCTTGAAATGAAATGAACATGCTCTCTAGAGTTATGGTTATCAATCTTTCCCTTCTCGTATTCTTCAAGTCTCCCTCCTCCTTGCCCTTCCAGGTACCCAGAGGGGAAAAAAAGTTAAAGGAGTATTAAAGCTCTTCCTTCCAAGTAAGCCCAGTATTCTTCTCCCCAGAGTTACTACACTTGCACAAAATCAGAGTAGCTAAGGACCAAGACTTTAGATGGCAGCTGTCAGAAGTTCAGACCATATCTCTCCTCCTACTTGGGTAAGTTATTTCACCTGAATTAGTCTTGCTTAGTTTTATCATATATAAAGTTGTAATTATCCAACTCCCAGGACAGGTATAAAAATTTATTGGAATTACATTACACAGCACCTGGCACAGTGCCTAGCATAGAAAGCATTCCCACAGTTCCTCCAATCCCGCCCCCCAAAACAAATATACGCTGTAGTTCACAGACCTGGGTATGAGAATCTGGGGTAGAGAAGAAAACACCAGACTGCTGGGACCCTCCGGCAGAGCTGGGCTGTGGGATGGGAGTTCAGTGATCATACTCAGAGTCCACACTCAAAGGAGGCCAAGGTTCTAGCAAGCACACAAATGCTGTTCAGGAGCCGTGAAGGGGACAGCCCAGCAAGCAGCTCTGGATCAACGTTACAGTTACATAGAAGGACTCCATGGACAGGAAGGAAACATTATCAGGATTTTCATTTGGAGGATTTGTGACCAGTTGAAGAAATCAGCAATGAGAAAATAAGACATTACGGTATATCATATCTTTAAATCAGGACGCTGCTTTTTTTGTTAAGTTAGTGATCTGGACTAGTAAACAAAGAGAAAATTCAACTCTGAAATGACACGAAGGCTCACAAACTATCTAGTAGGGACTTTACATTTCATTTTGTTATTGTGAGTTCACAAAGAAGAAACAAAGTATCTAGAGAGACTGTGACTTGATCAAGGACACAGAGCTAGTTAACTGCAGAGCCAGGACTGAAAGCTGGGTCTCCTGATTTTTGGTGAATTAAAAGTCTGATTTCCATACATTTATTCTCCAGATATTGAAATCACGTCAACAAGAAAGCTTCATACATAAACCACAGAACCAAACGGAAAAATCATCTGAGAGACGCTCATAATTTAGAAAGAAATGTTTAGATTGCCATTTGTTAAATTTCTTCATCTAAGAGATTAACATGGGTCACCATTTCACAAATTTATATGCCACTGGGAGTCATGGCCTGACTGGAGGCATATTTTGGCCACCGAAATACTGAATTGTAAGGGACATCAGGTGAATTTGTCAAATTGCAGAATGTCACTGTAAAAAACAAAACAAAAAAATTAAAAAGAAATCACTTCAATAATACAGAATATTCTACGATAAGAAATATTTCTTCTTGAATGAATCAACCCTGATGATTTGATAGAAACTTTAGATAAATATATTATGAGAAGGGATTTGATGACACCTAGAGACCTCACTCAGATGGACAGGCCCATGTGAACAATAAAGGTCTGACCTGTTTGTTTGGATCTCTCATCTGAGAAAGGCTGAGGAACCTCAAAAGGAGGCCTGACAGCCATTAGCAAACTGCTCCCTTGAGTTCTCTATTCTGTCCCTGCCTACGTCATTGAGATCTGCCCTTCCCTTCTCTTTTGTGTTCAATTGGTTGTTCCCTCTCCACACCCTTCCTTTCAATTGTCTCGAACACACTCCAATTTTTCCAATCCAAATCAACCCTCGTCCTCAACACTGATTCCATCTCATCACCAGCCTTTCCTCTCCCACTCATCACCTTCTGGCTTAGTGGAGACAGCTCTATTTCCATTTCCACTCCTCTCTCACTCACTCACGAATGCACTGTGTTTCCCATCCCATCAATCCCGAGAAACTGTGTCATCAACAAGCGGGATCAAGGTTTACGCATTTAGTAACTCATATTTAGTTCTCATCCTGTACAAACGCGTCACTATTATGCTACCACTCTTTATGGAAACCCACTTTCTTTCAAAGCTCTGCACTGGCTTTCTCCTCAACAAATTTCAGGCAAAACCTCTTAACTTAATATCCTGCATATATAACAGGTAGATTTGGTGCTGAATTATCCTGGCAGTGACCATTGCTACTCTGTGTTTCATTGAAAAGAAAATTAATATTTACTTTATCTCTCATTAATCTCTTCATTCACAGGAAGCATATTTGATTCTTTAAGCCTTTATCCAAAAAACCAACCAAGAAATCATGTGTCTGATAAGGACCTGCATCTAGAATATATTAAAAACTTTTATAATTCAATGATGAAAAGACAAATAACCCAATTAAAATATGGGCAAAGAATCTAAATAGCATTTCTTCCAATAGATTTCTAATAAGCAGATGAAAAGAAGCTCAACGTCGCTGATCATCTGTAAAAAGTACAATTCAAATCCACAGTGAGATACTACTCAGACCCCCTAGGATGGCTATAATCAAAAGCAGATAATAACAAGTGCTGACGAGGATGTGGAGAAATCAAAACATCCATACAATGTAGGTGGGAATGGAAAATAGTGCAGTCACTTTGCAAAATAGGTTGACGTTTCTCAAAAAGTTAAACACAGAGTACCATATGACCTGGTAATTCCAGTTATAAGTATATACCCAGGAGAAATGAAAATAATGTCCATGCAAAAACTTGTACATGAATGTTCAAAAAAACATTCATACCAGTTAAAATGTGAAAACAACTCAAATGTCCATCAACTGATGAATGAATACATAAAATCTGGTATATCCATTCAGTGGAATATTATTTGGAAATAAGGGAATGAAGTACTGATGCATGCTACAACATGGATGAATCTTGAAAACATTATGTTAAATGAAAGAAGCCAGAAACATAAGACCACATATTGTATGATGCCAATTATGAAATATCCAGAACAGGAAAATCCATAGCGGCAGCAAGCAGATTAGCAGTTGCCTTGAACTAAGCGGGGGGGGGGGGGGTGGCGGGGGATAGGAGGGGGGAAGTAGAATGGGATGGGAATGGGAAATGGGGAATAATTGTTAAAGGGGAGAGTATTTCTTCTTGGGGTGGTGAAAGTGTTCTAAAATTGTGATAATGAATGCAAAACTATGTGAATATACTAAAAGCTATTAAATTGTGTATTTTACATGGTGAATTGTATGGTATGTGAATTCTATCTCAATAAAGCTGTTATATTAAAAAATACATGAGAACCAGAATGGGCAGAAATGGCCTCTGGCAATATATATGCCCGTTTTAGTGCTTTAAACATCACAAAAATTGCATACCAAAAATTGGTCCAATATTTATATCAATTAAATGCTAAAACTAACAGGAAAAAAAACATCATCTTACATGCTGATAATGTTCTCCTTCTGTCAAAAAACAACTTTAAGAAACATCTGAAACTGTTAGTTAATATTATCAGAAAGATCTTTTTGCATATCAATTATCTAAAGCCATTATTTTTGGCAGTCATACCATAAATCCAAAAATCTAGATTCTAGAGAGATAATTTTTTATACCATCTGCTCTTATACTTGAGCATGCATCAGAGTCACCTGGAGGACTGAACAGAATACAGATTGCTGACTCCCATCCCCAGAATGTCTGATGCAGTAGGGCTGGGGGGGAGCCTTTAACAAGTTCCCAGGTGATGCTGATTCTGCAAGCCCAGGGACCACATTTTAAGAACTGCTCATGGTTCTATACTAATCTATTTGGAGTTTTTGTGATCGTACTTATGGCTAATTATCTTGATTGGTTTAAATATAGTTAGACTCAAAAATCACACCTGTTACCTGAGCCATATGGTAGATTAGAACTGCTGTAGCAGGATTATGTGAGAGAAAGCCATAATATAGGGCAGAATCAGTAGTGCACTAAATGGACTCACTCTTGAGCTAGAAACACACATCAAGACTTAGGCAGTGGTAGCAGGAGCAGAATCGGAAGGTCCCAAAGAAAGTCGCAGACATCAGATTAATGCCAGAGAACTGGAAAAGAAATCGGAAGTCTTGTTCCGGGGGGGGGGGGGGGGCGGGGGAGATGATAGTTGCTAGGGCAACACTGCATCCTAATTGGCCTCCAGTTCCTGAGCCACATTCTCATTTACATGTAGCCCAAAGGTACAGCAGTCTCAGCACTTTCCTGACACATGGTTATCCTGCTACTTCTGCTGTGTGCGTCACTGTGTGGCTGAGATAGTTGTTTTCCTTACCTCCAGAGTTATCCCCTGCAATAACCTGTCCTTACTTGAGGTGGCCTTGAGTGGGTATCTTTCCTTGAAAGTCTAATTAGCAAATTTCCAAAAAGATCTTAACATGACAGGTTGATGGGCCACCTATAACAAGATGATGCTTGGTATCGATATGTGCTTATTATGGACTTCTTGTTCAGCATTTGACAATGACATGATGTGGTTGACAAAAACAAAACAGAGCACAACAAATAAAAATGAACTCCTATTGCACTTATAGGAATATACAACCAGAAAAAGAAGATAGCAGCCCATGCTGTACTAGGTCAAACCAAACCTGGCTTTTGTGTTTCAGTTATCACCGTATTTTCAACAGAAGCAAAGACAAAACTAAGGTATGCCCAGGATAGAGTAAAAGGGCCTGGAAATCATGTAATTGAGTAAGAGTTAAAGCAATGGACATGTTTAGTTTGAGAAAGAAAATTTAAAGAGAGGAAGAAGAGGGAAAGAAAATAGCTTTTGTCTAATGGTTTACTGCTGCACCAGATAATACCAACTACAAAAAAGAAAAACGATTCCAAAGTCTAAGTTTGGGAAATCGAGATTATTGTATCTTCCTTCTAAATATCTCCAGTGTAGATTAGTGAATAGAACACTGCCAGCCACGTAGTAGGTGCTCAACAAATATTTTGTACATCAATTGCCCCAATAAAGAATTTTTGATGTAGTGAAATTAGGTAATCTATTGTTTGAGCTTTTGTTTCCCAAAATAATTGGACTGTAGTTCTCTCCCTTCCTTTGTAGTATTTATTGGTATATACCATGGAATTAATGCTCCATGGAAGACAATTGGGAAAATGTTACATGAGACATAGCAAATATAGCTCTAGGTAAAATAAAAAAGTAGCAGAGTATTAGATCTGATGCAGGGGAAACACTTGGATTAATTAGGAAAGCTCAAAAGCATAATGGGTAGCCCATGAGGCTAAGAACTCTCAGGAAGGGCTTTCAGGAAAGGCTGTACTTGTTAGGATTTCTGTTTGGGTAATTAGCTGAACTAGAACAGTAGTTTCTAGACTCTTAGATTTATGAAACCATAAATCTGGAAATTTGAAGTGGAGACTCACTTTTGGGCTAACTACTTTTGCTTGTATCAATTAGAGACAACAGTGACCATTTGTTATCAACTTCATTTAATAAAAGGAAAAACCACTTTAATAACAAAAAGTCAGGAAGTATATTATTTTAGACTAAAGAAAGAAAATTGGTAATCTAAGAGCAATTTTATCTTTATTCTTCTCATTTTTTAACAAGATGCTTTGTCATTGGTCCTTATTCATGCAACCAGACTTTGTAATCAATGCCCTATATGGCCTCACAGCTTCATTCCAGAAAATGTTCTAAACTTTTAAGTAAATATTCTGTTAATGTCAGGCAATAATTTATGATAACGAGAAAAAGCTACAAGACAGAAAGGGCAGAAGATGACAGAACATGGATCTGAAGAAATTTCCTGGAAGGGGAGAGGTTAAAAATCAAAAGGACCGAATGGAAATGGGGTTGTTTTATTTTCCGGGATGTAAGAATAATTTTCACCTTATCCCAAATGAGCCACAGCTCTAACTCACAGCTGGAAATACGTCCACAAAACTCCTCAGTGACCAGGGACAAATGTCTGCATACAATAGGTATAGGATAGCCTTATGAGAGCCATATCACTTCATCTCCTATTCTAATGTTCGGCTTTTTTCCCCTTTCTAACCAAAATCCTCAAGCAGTGCAACATACACACTCTCTGTTCCAGTTCCTAGCTAGGAATCAGACTGAAGGTGCTGGTGAATGTCCACTGTTTGTGCATGCAAAGCACCTGTTGAACACCTGATGCCAGGATTGTACAGGAGGACCCCATCACTTTCTGAATAGTCAGATGTCTAATGGAAATTTTAACTGGGAAGCTGAAGTTTCATGTATCTCCCCATATAAGTTCTGGTAACAACTATAGCTCAATGTTTGACTTCCATTGATCACATTTAGTATATAACCCGCTGACTATAATAAGCATTTTATATGTCTGTTTTATTCCCCAAATGTGAATTAGAAAAAAAATCTGAATTAGAAAAAAAATATGGAGTAAGCAAATCCTCACTTCAATAA
This sequence comes from Lepilemur ruficaudatus, assembly GCA_963574885.1. NCBI lineage: Eukaryota > Metazoa > Chordata > Mammalia > Primates > Lepilemuridae > Lepilemur > Lepilemur ruficaudatus. Next base: position 22,389 of record CAUYRT010100067.1, on the reverse strand, counting down.
AATTATTTTCTCTTACTCATTTCATGAGAACCTAGAAATAATAATCAATGAAGACTTTCACAATGCAAGTAAACTGATAGATGCTTCTTAAATATTTTCATATCATCTTCTTTTTCGTGCCTTCAAATATCTATATCATTTTCCATAAAAATGCTAAAAGGACTATTATGGATTGAAAAGATCATCAAAATTTCAATGAGCCTGGTTATAAAAATTCTCTATCTGAATGCAATTTCATGATACTATAAAAACCTCAGGGAAAATGTCTAAATGAAAATGCACCCAGGGACATCACTTAGTCTGAATTTCAATTTCTTTTGTCATAGTCATGAAAGCACTTTGTGTTAGTAATCTAAAACCAAAGAGTAGTTAACCTAATCTAATTTTTTTGTCAATTGCTGGAATAAAACCAATTTTCAATTACAGCAGGAGTCTACAAAGCTAGTGTGCATAAAGCTGAAACACCATCTGAACAATAATATCCTGCCTACATGAAATTTATCAGTCAGAAAAGATGGTGGATGTCCCAGAACCTCAACTTTCCACCATGAGCTCACAACTAAAACAGGAAGGCCTGGTGCACCTGACTCTTCAGAAAGTCATCTGTCAGTGGAGATTATTCTGTCCCTGTTGCTGCTGCTGGGTTGCTCTGATTACTTAGCACTGAAGTTGCTAAAAATCATGCACCATTTTATCTAAAGAGACCTAGATCGAAGGAAAATTTTCACTTGAGTTCAACCTTATATCTATAATTAACAGTTTCGACTCACCAAATATCATATACATGACCTCTGTAAGCATGAATGTGATGACATTTAACTTCCCAAATTCTGGGGATTTAAAACTCATTCAAAGGCTTGAACCTAGTTATTATGAAAAACAGATATTTCTGACTACCTGGAAATAGCTTTAACAAGTTAAATAGCAATGAGCAATTAAGTGATTTTGACCATAAAGAAAAATGAGTCTGAACCACTAGTAGGAAAACTTTAATGCTATCTGATAAAGAAAATGTAATTATTAAAAAGACAAGGGAAATGCACAAATGTTAAATATGACTATAAAGCAGTAACAGAAAGAAAGTAATTGTTACCCTATGGAGATATTTCCTAGACAACAAATGGTAAAAGTCCCCAGGAAGAAGGATGAATTAACCATGTCTCCTTATATAGGCTGTGACTTACACATATCTAGTAAAAGAAGACGTCAATAGGTTGGAGATTTGTATGCATATAAGATCATTTTATCCCTTTCTAGGCAACTAAGTTATATTTAAGCTCTCTCAATAAACTGAATCCACCAACCCACAGTGCCAAATGAGATGGCAGACATCCATGAATAAGTTCTTCTGTAATATGGATCATATACTATTAGCGATACTTTGGATTGGAACCAGTTTGAAGTAATTCCCCATCCACCAGAACTTTCAGACTTTTTCAATTTATGTTCCAATTAAAGAAAAACACCACCACCACAAGACATAAAGAAAACCCTAACTTCCATCTATAACCAGCCCCTCAAAAGAAACCATATTTTACTATGAAAAGTATAGAAAGGAACAATCATAGAATAAAGGTGACTTTTTTCCAAGTAAGGGCAAAATCTCCCATGGCATTCAGGATACAACCCAGTGTTTCTCCTGGCCTGCACGGCATCCTACTTCCTCGTTATGCTCAGTTCCTGGGACTCTCCCCTTTATTGGCTGTTCCCCAACTCCTGGCTTCCTTGATGGTTTCCCAATTCACCAGGTACATTTCAGTCTCAGGGCCTTTGCACTTCCCGTTTCTGTGCCAGAAGTGGTTTTCCTCTAAGGGTTCCTTCCTTCTCTGCTTAGATGCCACCTCCTCTAGGAGGCCGTTCCTTAACCCCCATCTTCCACCATCAGACAATATGCTTTTACTCTATTTGGCGATTCTTTAAAATATATATCACTATTTGTCATGCTAACACATTTAAAAAAATCTATATATCTGTCTTCAGCACTAGAATGCAAGCTTCATAAGAGCAGGAATTTCTGTTTCATTTGTCTTTCTATCCACAGCATTGAAAATTGTACCTTTAGATGCTCAAAAATATTTGTTGAATGAAGAAATGGGTGAATATAAATATAAGAAAATATTTCTAACTTACAAAAAGATAATGGAGTGCCACTGTAGATACAAGTAAACTATACTGCTTCATCTCTCTAATTGTGCAAGAATTAGTTTTAAATTACTATTCATCCATAATCTAAATTATTCTCAAAATTCATAAAACTGAACCTATTCTTAAATGTAGAATATAAAACCAAGTATAAATTAATGGATTGAATTCTTTTATTGACCATCTAATTGGAAGTGTTTGTTTCCTTGATTAAATTGGAAGAGTTTTAAAATCAAGCTGAAATATCTTCACAATTTTAAAAAGGAACAGAAATAAACAAATACAATCTAATAAATAAACAAAAAGAAGATGGATACTATATACTAGAATAACACGACAGTTAATAATTTTATACACTGTTGGTAAATGATGTTTAAGATTTGAGAATAGATTTTTTTATTTTATCATGCTAAAAATAACATCCCTTTGCTTACATACCTATTTTAATAACTAAAATTATTTCATAGACTATTCACTGGTCTTTATCTTAATTGGTCAAGTCCAAAAAGGGTTGGTATTTAGTAACTCTATCCTTAAGGGTTGGAACAGAGTGCAGAGTTTTCAACTAAAGGAATCTACAATCTAAGGAAATATTTGTGGAATAATTCAGTACAGCTCTTTCATAAGACAGTAAATTATGATTTCTGTGAGAATGATAAAAGGACCCATTTCCAAGCATATATTTATATTCTTTAACCTGGATGATATTCAAAAAGAAGATGATGTCTGTGACCCATTATCAATCCCTGAAGAGCACTTGATTTTAGGGTTCATATTTTTCCCCTAATACTCGTTGTGAGATGGTGATGATCAATCAAATATTTCAAACACCTGTGACCGATGGCAAATTTGGGAAGGAGGGTCAGTCAAGGTTACAGGTCTAGAATTTTTTTGGCCATGAAAGAAAATGGAACTAATTAGTCCCTGTGAGCATTGAACCTGCAACCTCAGACTCATTAACTGCACAAGAAAGCAAACTCCTCTAAGAAAACAAAAACTTACCAAACAATTCTCTCCAAAGATGTGATTAATGTATAGCTAGCATTCGTTTTTAGGAATAAAAATAAATATTCTCTATTACTAATTATTTGATTATTTAAGGAGAAACGATTTGAGGTAGATATAAGAAGAAAAATATCCAGGAGGTTTCCTACAAATGTTTAATTTTTAAAAAGCTATTTCTAAAGGCACAGGGCTCAAATCCAAAACTGGTTGAGGATTTGACATGGTTTGGCTGTTTGGCCCCTCCCAATCCCATGCTGAAATTCGATCCCCAGTGTTGGAGGTGGGGCCTGGTGGGAGCTGTTTGGGTCATGGGGGCAGATCCTTCACAAATGGTTCGGCGCCCTCCCCAAGATAAAGAATGAGTTCTTGCTTTATTAGTTCATGGGAGAGCTGGCTGTTTAAAGGAATCTGGAGCCATGTCCTCCCTCTCTTGCTGCTTCTCCCCCCATGTGACACACCTGATGCCCCTTCACCTTGTGCTTGGATTGGAAGCTCCCTGATGCCTTCGCCAGAGCAGATGCTGGCGCCATGCTTCTTGCACAGCCCGCAGGAGCGTACACCAAATAAACCTCTTTCCTTTACAAATTACCCAGTCTCAGGTATTTCCTTCACAGCAATGTATAATTGACTAATACAGGATTCTAAAAATGTAATGTATTAACTTAAAAGTGTCAATCTCAAACCAAGATAGTATTAATCATTTTAATAATGAAGTAATTTCAATTTGAAAAGGCATATTTTGAAGAGAAAGAAACTGAAATTTTACAGAATTTTCACTGAATTGACTTTAACCCGAGTAGTCCTCCTTTACCTTAAAAATTTTATGTAATTTGAGGGACACATTTTTATTCCTTTTGAGCTTTTTGTTTTGGCTATTTTATTCTCTTCTCCTAATTTATTTTCTCCTAATTTATTCTCTAAACTTACTCTTCTGTGCTCTGTCTCTACTCCTTTATAAGCTGACCATTCATTCCCACACAACATGAGAATTCTTTGGTTTTAGGCTCTCAAACCTGCTCTCTACCCAGTACCTTAATGTAATAGTCATTCACTCAACATGCACTTACTGTGCTGAGAAATACAGGCATTATCTCACCAACTAAGCTTTTCCTATCACACGGAGGTCTCTTATTTTTTTCAATTAGAAATATAAGCTTTATATGTATGTCTAACCTTTCTCTTTTATTCCTTTTCAAAGATAATAGACTCTTGAAAATTCTGACTTTTTCGTCTTTACTGTAAAACTGGAGCTAAAAACTTCCCTTATAATCTCTACTTATCCACATTTTCCCCTCTTCCCCACCAGCTGCAGGTTCTGATCTCTCCAAAAATAGATACAATTCAAGTCTCCACTTCCTCTGCCACTGCAAATACAAGTACATTAGTCCTGTCCCTAAGAGCCTGCAATTTAACAGCATAAATAGGACAAGGAGTTTGCAGAACAGTGGCTATGGCAACTTTTGAAGAAAGATCCTTATTTCCCCTTTCCCCCAGCTTGAATAAACTGGCTGTTTCCATCTCTCCAGAATTGTCTCCTCCTCATCACTTCTTCATTTATTTATTAAAGAAGAATTTACACATAAATATAAATAGTATAATTAATCTGACAAAGTTTCTACATTTCTAATTTTGCATCTTTTTCAACCCTAGGATTCTAAAAAATTATTAGTTTGAGACAAAGAGGATAATTCAAGTTAGTTTTCTTCTCCTACTAGAGTGTTACTGAACTTGCCAATATTCATGATAGTATTTTAAACTATAATCATATTCAATAAAGGTTATTAATCACTTGTAAATTTAGTCAGTACATTAATAAGTTACACGATTCAGACTTTGCTATTGTTCCAATTTTTAGGCATGCATAACAGAATATTTTGTTGACATTTGATAAAATTCTATTAGCCAGCTGCAATATTTCATAGACAGTTATCAGCACATTGCTTAATGTTTATGAGGAATGAAATCTGGTAAAAGGGATAGCATACGCAATGGGTCTGTTACTAAAATAAGAAAAAGAGATGAGTTTATATGACACTTTATCAGAAATTCATTATATTATTCAGGGCTTTGATGTTTGCAATCCAGGTAGCTGAAATCAGAGAGGGCCCCACTAGGTACGTTGAATGGCACAGTAATTTGTGACCTAACAATACGTAATTTTCCTCACAGCAGAGTATTACTATTTAAAACCATAAAAAAGAAAATTAGAAGACATCTGAAGGTCCACCCTAGATGGGTAAAGTCAATGACACTACTGCCATACAATGGCACAGCAGACTTTACCCATGATGATGTCCCTCGATATCTATCAAATGGAGTGATGGCCATAGAAACTGTGCAGTGAAAACACAATATGGCAAAATATCATGCATGGTTTGAGTTCATTTGTGCTAAAAATGTGCACACTGCAGAAAATAACACACCTCACTATTTTTGACAGTGGTTTTCTGTGAATGGTAGGATTTAGGTCATTTTTCATTTCTGCTTTTAATTTTCTGTAGCGTTTGACTCTTTGTAATTAGCTTATTTCTTTATATTTAGAAATAAATGTAAGAGATGTATATTTATTTCTGAAAAATAAGCCATTTCATCCCAAGCAGGAAAAACAAATATCTACTTTGTTTCCAAAACATTCTGGATGTCTCATTTACCTTTTAGAGCACTTATCACATTAAATTAGAATTATTTGATTATTTATCAGTCTTTTGGCTAAAAAATCAGCTCTGATAAGAGCGGTCATTACTTTTAATCAAAACTATATCCCTGTGCTTAGCACAGTACATGGCACATTATAGATGCTCAAAGGTTCTGATTGGCTACTTGGCATCTTTCTTTCATCCAGTGACTTCTTTCTCCAATACTTGGGTTTAGTTGAATCACCTTCACCTTTGCAAAATGTCATCCGGTCTTTAAAATGCTTTGGGACAAAAACTAAAGTGTGTGCAGGTATCACAGTGAAAAATAATTTGGGGCCAAAAAGATGTCATTTGGAAAAATCAGTTGAGCCTATACTAGGATCTCTTTCAAAATACTGAGATTCTCTACTACTAAATAAAGTTCTTTCTACTCCTCCAGGCCCCCCACTGCACCCTCAGCTCCTACTGTTTCAGTGTTACTGTGTATATGTTGACCAGCATTTTGTCTCCTGTTAATTTTCTCTGCTACAAGAAAAAATTCTTTCCCTCAGATCATAGCCTGGAACCTGTGGATTCCTGCAATTAATTTTGTACATCCCTGCTTCATCTCAACCAGCAACAACTTAATCGTTGTCTTCCTCTGATAATTATTTACTAAATAGGATGATGCATGAAACATCTGTTTACATCTCCATATGGCTCTTACAATCAATTCCTACTGCTCCCCTCTTCTGATTGAGACTGTAGCTTCCTGAAAACTTGAAAGTATCCTAGATTGTATTTTTTTAAGATTCTGTGTAAAAGGGCCAAATTATTTTATATATTTTTTCAAGTATCATACACATAACTACTGCAGCCAGAAAGGGTTTTTTTATTACATGAAAAAAAAATAATTTTCTAAAAGGTATTTAAAAGCTGGGAGTATTGCTTAGGTAGTTGCAATTATACACATTAAATTTCTAACTTATATTTTCTAAATGCCTAGGTTGCCTATGGAGATCACAACAGGCACCCCACTCTCCCCACATTAATCCTGAGTTAAATTTTAAAATCAACACATGGATATGGTCAGATGTATACAACATAGGCAGACCAAACTGTTCACAGATTAAAGGAAGTTTTGACAATATACTCAGAGATAATATTAACCAGAAAGCCAAGCAGAGGGAGTCTGCCAGAAGAATCACAAAGACAAACACTAGCAGTGATAGACTCTAAGTGCTAGATGTGAAGAAGCTGCCCAGCAAGGCCAACCTCAGTGTCTGGCAGGTACATCCCTTATTGACAGGTATATTCTGCCAGGTGTACCCTCTCCTGATTCCTTTGGACACCAGAAGCCTAACTCTTCTTGTTAAGATCATGTGATCATCTGCCAAACTTCTAATTTAGGTCCCCATGTGGTTTTCCACAACAGTTAGAGGATGCACCAGTCAGGCCAAGTCAAGCATGGCATGCACATAAAAGTTACATGTCTTGTTTTGAATTAATAATCTGTCAAGCCAGTTAATTTTCCAATGTCAGTCAGTATTTTCTTTTTCCTGGATTTCAAAACCAGAGAGCTAGATCGTGGACTATAATAACTTCGCTAAACTAATGTAACTCTATGAGGGATTCCCATCGAGAACTGATGAGTTTCTATGCCTCCCTAGTCAAATATTTATAAGACAATGATCTCCAAAACATAAATTAGAAGGTTTTGGAAATATAGAAGAATTACAAAGGTTAATGTGAGAAAAGGTGGTTAATGATTTCTAGACTACGTGTAAGTGATACCAATCAGTGACTTATTTTGCATGTCTTAGATTTACTGTCTTTTCTCCTTCTCTGCCAGCACCCGGGCAACTCAGATGCTAAGAGGGAGAATGGAGATGCCAAACACCACACAGGTGTGTGGTGAGGTGACACTGGTAAGACAAATTAAGAGCCCCCTCCATCAAAATCTAATGTGGAACACTGGCCATAGCTAGAACCAAGGACACTGTTGAATGAAAATATCCAAGAATCATTTTTGTATAATTTGAACCTGTGACTTGGAAACAATTCTTACAAATTTCAGATATATGAGTTCTGTAGGATACCCTCACAATTTTGAGTTTTCTTTTATAATGATAGCATGTACTTACCATTGCACTACCTGCTTTGTACTTTTTCACTCATTTCCAACTCACGTACTTACAGAACATCTGCTAAATTCCAGATGTTGTTCTAGACAACTGGGGTGGAACAAGGACATACAATCTCTCTGTGGAGTTCACTGTGTTTTAGATGACCCTTAATCGAATCCTCACATCACATCAAGGTGCACACTGAGGACAAGCCCCAGTGTTGGCCCTGCCCTGGCTCTGTGAACCCGGCCACACTGCCCTCTGTCTTGAGATAGGACAAGCATGTCTGTTTCAATGTCCTCCTCCTCCTCCTTCTTTGGCATGATGCCTGCATTCTGAGGATTCTTCTCCAACACACACATTTGCCGGGGGTATGATTCCTTTAAATAAATGTGGCATTATCTCCCAAGGGGTTCAAAAGAGTTCACAAGTTCTACAGAAATTATATTTTTTAAAAAATTAATGATATTATTTTAGTAATAATATAAGAAGCAAACATATTGTGCAGTAATAATTCGCAGTGTAAATACATTTTCATTTTCAATTTTTTTACAGAATATATTTTAGCTTCTTTAGTCCTTTGTATTTTTCAAATTGAATTCCCCAGCACCCAGGCCTATATCCAAGGATATATTCTAAAGAGTCCATAAAAAGTAGGTCCTTCAGAAACACTGCTGTGAATCTATACAAATAATTATACCCTTTGCCTTAAAGAAATTGCTTACTTAACTAAAAATAAATTTATGGAGCTAAGCTGAATCAGGAAACTAACTCTTTAATCTGATGCTATCTGTATTTCCAGCACAAATTGAAGGGCGAGGATGAAATGGGCTCTTAAGGAAATGGAGAAGATTACCAGATTTTCCTTACATCCATGTACTGAATACTGTGCAAGTGTATAAATATCACTTATTCATCTCTTTATACAAAAAACACACCAAAGCTCAATAAAATGGCTTCAAATTTATCCCTGTAGTATTTGTTCCTCGTTGCCATAGGCAAGTTGAATATTCACCAGAAAATATCTTTAGACTTCTTTTTAAAATCACAAACATTTTAAAAGCATGAACTGAAAGTCAAAGATTATTCAGAATGACAGCTATTTAGAGATATGCATCTATAAAGAAATTTTCTCTTCCATATATCAGTTCTATTCAGTTTAATTTGGGTAGATTTGTTGAAATCTGAAGCCAAAAGAAAAGAAGCATTGATGAGCCAATATCTATCCCATCCTTACAGCCTGCCTTATTTTAAATAGCTTGTTCATCTTGAGTCTGGGACTACACCAGTAGCAAGGATCATTGAAAGGACATTATATTACCCCTCGCATCTCTTGTAGGGTGTGCCGGAAAGAAAGGTATTGGATGTCACTGGCATTCAGTGTGAGGCTCGAATCCTTTTGACAGTCCCCAGATACTGCAGCACTGAAAGTGTCCAACTTTTAATTCCAGGTTGCTTTCCTTACCCTAACGCAGGACAACAATCTCTGGAAACCAGATTTTTAAAGTTTTCTCTCTGCCCAAGTTCTGACAGTACCGCTCTCTCACAAAATATTGCTCATGATGTACACTTATTTGTATATAAGGTTAGAAAGTAATTCACTCACCATGATAGATTAGATACAGACATTGCAGCAATTCGTGGAGGAGTCTTCTCTTGATTTCAGAATCAGAATCAGTAGGTCAAGTAGACAACGCCACTAGGAATTTCTACTGAAATGATGCACAAACCACTCACAGTTTGAGAGGACCTAGAAAAACAAAAAAAGGAATATAGTGATATCTCTAGTGCCCAATCTACGTGACTTGTCACAGATTTATTTCATCCAGATCAATCATTCTGTCATGGTATAAGACACACAAAAGAAAATATGACTTTTTTCCTTAAAATATAAGACATACCATAAACCAAAAATAAAATAAAATCAACCGCTTAATAAGCTGAATGCTTTATCTTTAAAACTAATTGAAGGGTTAAAAAAGAGTTCATTCCCTGAAGTAGAGAATACAGGGAAAGAACAAAATTATTTTTAGGGGCCCCAAATATTTTCTCCATAAGGTTATGCTCTCTAAATCAGTTTTATATATCCAAGATAAAAGGGTCACAACAAAGATCCTGATTAGCCCACAGAAGATACTAAAAAAAAAAAAAAAATGTTGGCACAATTTATGAACACATCCGAGGTTTTAACAAAAAAAATCATTCACTACTTTACCTGAATGGATAAGAATTTATACTGAGTAACATGGGGGAGGCAAGCCAGTGTGTAGTTACATAACAAACATCTCCACATACTTTTTTTGAGCATCTACTATGTACAGTGTCCTATATCTTGAACCAGATTTTCTTAGGGCACAATTAATTCCATAGCACCATGTTAGCACTTTAAGTATTAATAGTTCAGGTCATTAATCCAGTGTTGTTCAATTAAACAAATATTTATTGAGCATATACTATGTGCACTTATGCTATCCTAGGTATAGCTTGGGGATGAAGATGAATAACACATGAATAAGCCATTGTTCTTTCCCTTTAAAAAGATAATTATAATAAAATAGGGTAAGTGTTCTAATAAAGGTAAACACGGGGTATATAGGAACACAAAAGAGGGGCTTCCGGCCCAAATCTTAGGGATTTGGGAACGATTTCTAAAGAAGATATGCCCCAAATTACTGCCATTAGGTTTGGCTTCAAGAGTGAAACTTGGGGACCTTTACCCCAGTGTTTCATGATTTCGCACCTACTGCAAAGCGGCAAACATGCGGTACAGGAGAGGTTTGGAATCAGCCCATTGCTTGCTGGTAATTGTACATATTTGATTTATAATTTTAAATATCAAACTTCAGCTTTCTTAAATCATAAATCAACAAAATATTTATTTTGCACCACATTTATTAGGCTCTAACTAAGTCCTAAGGATATAAAGATTAATAAAATATAGTATTTACACATAAAGGACTCACTGTCTGACATAGAGGCTCTCATGTAAAAAAATAAAACTCACTATGAAAATTGTTGTTGATGTACAAGTGCATATGAGTGGCTATAGGGGAAAAGGGCAAGAACCAAAATTCTAACGTATTCTGATTGTAATAGACCCTGACTGCCAGTGGAGTAGCAGCTATGAAGACATGTAAATCATCTGCTCGTGTTCCAAGAGAGACTTTCAGTTCTGTCCTGCACTTGGTTAATTGCTAAAGCATATAGACTTACATCCAGTAAAGACATGGAAACTTCAAATTCTGCCACCAAAACATTTAACTTCCAAGTTTCATAATCTGTATTGCCTAATTCTTATCAAGGGTTCAGTTACAAAAAAAAAAAATATGGAATATTGTCTAATGCAATTCATTCTTCTAGATAGATTTAATTCTATCTTTAGAGAGCTATATATCTGGATGTTATTATTTTAATACCTAATCAATTTGCTTTTACTGAATTATACTTTGGAGTTTTGCCAAGGGAGACATCATTAAATAAAATAATAAACAAACAAAAACCAGGCTTATGAAATCAGCTATTAGGTTTAGTGGAATATTCAACAACACAAAAACATTGCCGTTATGAGCACTCAAATGAAAAAGTCATGTCTCAACACCAAGAAAACTATTACCTTAAATTTCTGGTTTGCTTTTCTCCTGGAGGCATTAGTGCAACTTACTAGACTTCTTTCATTACATTAACTTACGGAAAGTTCTGAAACAAATTTGTGACATTTCTTTAAGAACTATACAAGACCTCTGCTAATCTTTTTTTCCTTTTTTGCCGACATTTAACCTGTTGTTTTTGATAAAATCACACATACACAAACAATGCACAAATACATATACTATTTATGTAAATACATATAAAATCCCCCCCAAGTCCTTTTTGGAATAAGAAATTATAAAATTAAAAACCTCAATTCCATATTTGTTTGTATCTTCAGAATGTAGAAATAACATATAAAGAAATTGGATCCCAGGATCTTAGATCAAGCCATATGAACCTGTTGCTTTTGTAGGTCAAAAATGGTCAAATATTGTCAATTTATATGGTATAATTAAATTATATGGTATAACTTAATATAAGCGAAGAATTGACCAGATAACTTTAACATTCCCCTCAGCCTGACTAAACTTTAGACACATTTCTTCCTGACTATAGGTTCCTGACTTCCCTTTTCTTAAGGCATTTACTTCAGGAAACTTGCAATTTTAAATTCTTTCTCTGCCCCTTTGAGATGTAAATCTTCTTTTTTAAAATTTTTTTATTTCAAAACATTAATTAAAGGTGTACAAGTGTTTTTTTTTATATAGATATCTTGTACAATGCTTAAGTCGGGGCTTTTGGTGTGTCCATCACCAGGATAATGTTCATTTTACCCAAAAGGCAAATTTTTATCCCATACCCACCCTCCTTCCCTCTCCCTTCTTGGTTTCTCATGTCCTTTATATCACTTTGTGCCTGTGTGTACCCATCTATTAGCTCCCACTTATTAGTGAGAAAGAACATAGGGTGTTTGGTTTTCTATTCTTTAGATACTTCATTTAGGATAAGGGTCTCCAGTTCCCTCCATGTTGCTGCAAATGACATTATTTCATTCCTTCTTATGGCTGAGTAGTACTCCATGGTACATATATACCACATTTTCTTTATCCACTCATGAACTGAAGGGCACTTAGATTGATTTCACATTTTTGCAGTTGTGAATTGTGTTGTGATAAACATCCAAGTGCAGGTATCTCCTTGATAAAATGACATTTCCTTTGAGTGGATACCCAGTAGTGGAGTTGCTGGATCAAATGGTAGGTCTACATTTATTTATTTAAGGAATCTCCACACTGTTTTCCATAGAGGTTGTACCAATTTGCAGTCCCACCGACAGTGTATTAATATAAGTGTTCCTTTCTCTCTGCACCCATGCCAGCATCTATTGTTTTTTGACTTTTTAATAATTCTGACACAGGTAAGTTGGTATCTCACTGTAGTTTTAATTTGCATTTCTCTGATGATTAGTGATGTTGAGAATTTTTCATTTATTTGTTGTTCATTGCCTACCTTCTTTTGAAAAACTTCTGTTCATGTCTTTTGCCCACTTTTTAATAGGGCTGTTTGCTTTTTTCTTGCTGATTTGTTTGAGTTTTTTGTAGTTTCTGGATATTAGCACTTCATCAGATGTAAATTCTTTCTCTGCCCCTTTGAGATGTAAATTTTCTCTCAACCTCTTGAGCCTAGTTGTACAGTCCAGGAATGCCTTTCTAAATGACCTGGGAGCCATCCCTTTGAAATGTAACCATTGAAGGAGGTAGCTCCCCTCTCTTCCAGTCTCTGTGGGAGGGTAGGAGCCTAACTTCAACAAAAGCCAATTAGCAAATGCAGATGGCCTAATCAAATTAACCGACTTCCTCCTCAATGTTCTCAAGTACTTTTCTATTAAGTTCACCTCAGCACTTAAAAACCCTACTGCCTTTTGTTTTAACAGAGTTGAGCTCAGTCTCTCTCCTCTATTGCAATAGTATTGAATAAAGCTGTTCTTATCTATTTATCTCTGTCTGGTGTATTTTTCTTTGACAGAGTATTGTTTCCGGTCCTAAAATTCAAGATCATTCCCTAAGCTGCTAGCAATAATGTCAAAAAGTGCAATGTTCGCTCAATGTCCTTTACCTATAATGACTACCAACTTGGAATTTGATAAGCTTATATGTAAATTTGTAAAATTAAATAAGTATTAGAGAGTTACATTTTTTCCGATTGTAAACATATATGTTAATAAGAAGTAAATATTGAAACAAAAAAAATTCCATAGTGACCATTCATAGTGATCATAATAATCACTCTGACATTCATTTTGGTATTATATCATCTTTTAGTTTTACTTACAACTGATAACTATCTGATTTATTTCTTCAAGGACAGGCACAATGTACCATGCACCCATCAGGCACTCAGTAAAGTTTACTGACTGGAACAACACAAAAAACTCTGTTACATTTACATTTCTATGATGTGATGTTTTTCAAAGGTCTCAATACTGGGCTTCTTATTCCTTTAAATGACATTTAGATGATCCATTGCTTATCAATGCACTCTTACCAGAGAAAACATCTCTAGGATCTTCAGGCAAGTTTAAATTTTCTGTTCATTCTGATGATTAGCAATCTTTATATAAATCTCTGACATCATTCTCTACACTTGAGTATGAATTCATAGCTTTCAGCTAAAATTCTAACATTACTAAGAGCCACCATCTGCCCCTTTGTCAGAAGAGAAAGACAGTGTATTTTCATGTTAGATAACACTTTTCAAAATATATAGAGTGATCTAACTTTTCTTGAATGCCCTGCTAGTACTGTAAGTTATAAACATAGACACAATTTTTCTCTTTAGGTCACTCTTTTAGTGCAATGTTAAGAAAAATACTATGTGAATTTGATAAATGACCTCTCCCATTTAACATATTTATTAAAAATGTGAATAGCCCTTGAACACAGCAATGGATTATTGGCATGACACTTTACCAAAATAATTATTTTAATCATTTTATTTATGAATAAGATTTGAGACTTCAAATCCAGCTGAAAGAAATATTATATTCTATTAAGTTCATTTAGTTGTAATTACTTTGCCATTTAGTAATGTACTGCATAAAAATTTCTGTTAAGTTATTTTATTTAAGCAAAAGAAGCATTTTCCTAACCTAGTCCTATGAATACATAGATGCTTTTGTGTCATTAAGATTTTAAAATTCAGCCAGGTACAGTGTCATGACTGCTGGGAGATACACTTGTCCATGAGTCCAGAAACAGTCCTGAAGACGTCAGTATCAACTGGAGATCCTGAAGCAACCCTGTGACTCTGTTCCAATTTCCCTCAGCCACAAATCAGGGCAGAACAGCCTGCCCAGGGACCCGCCCAGTGACCCAGCTGGAGCCTTCTCAGGGACCTAGAGGAAGACACACCCATTCACACATCTAGTAACAGGTCTACCTTCTGTGGACCCTGAAGCAGACCCTCATCCCGGTGCTAGCTCTATGGACCAAGGTCCACCAAGTCAGACCAGTCCACCCAGGAGCCAGACAGGATCCACGCCAGCTAGAGACCCTGGTAACAGGTCTGCCAACTTCAGATCCCACTGCGTACGAAGCGGGAGTCATGTGACTTGGCTCTAACCACATGCCACAGTGATCCAGGAGATAATCCCATCAGCCAGGGAACCTAACAGGAGAAGGGAGAACGGGAGAAAATATTTTTCAACCTGATATCTGAAAAGGAGTCAATACCCAAAATATATAAGGAACTCAAACAACTCAATAGCAAGAAGACAATGACTCCACCTTCCTTTCTCACGAGGCCATCACCTCTTTTCTCCCTCCCCTGATACACATTATATTTGAGTTAACTTATTTACATTTTCCTTAATGCAACTGTATCTCTTTAGTTCACAGGCCTCTGACATGCTATTTCCTTTGCCTGCTACACTCATCCCTTTGCTCTCCCCCTCTGCTTGGCTAACTTCTAACTCATTATAACTCAACATGGATAGCACATCTTCCAAACCTTCCTACTCTCATTAGTTAGGTTCAGGACCTATGTTCTCTCCTAACATCTTGTCCTTAATCCATGACAACCTTTAGAAAGGTTGGTTTAATTCTCTGATTCTGTATTTCCCTCTAGATTGTAAATTCCTTGAGGACAGACAGAAAATCTTAATAATCTTGAAAACCTAAGGCTTAGTGCAGTGTCTGGGACAGAGAATGTATTCAATAAGCATTTATTGAAAAAATAAGAATAAATGTCTGAAATAAAGAAATGTAAAATTCAATAGAATTTTGAACTAAATGCAGTGTATCTTTTCCTTTTAAACTATAAAAATACCATTTCTTTAATTTGGGGTCATATTTACAGATTCTAGACTTCTAAAATATCTGTACTTTTTAAGGGAATTTTTTGTTTGAAATGTATATTAATTATGAAATATTAGTTACGAAAACTCCAGAGCAGAAGTTATTCCATTTTTCAAATCTGCTTTGCTTCTCAATTTTATCCAGAATATGATTCAGTAGTACAATATGTCAATTCACCTTTTCGTTTGTATATGCAAAGTGGAGTCAAACAATCCTAACATTGTAGCTATTTCTACAATTATTGCACAAAATTTCTAACAGGATACAAACACATGTCACTCTTGAACAATTGAGTGATTATGGGCAGCATGGATGTAGCCCAAATAAATGGGCAAGTACCTTTCAAACTGTTTTCAAAGCCAATTGACACGAAAATAGAGTCTTTGCACAGGTTAGAAATCCCACACATTGAAAGTTCAGATCAGCACAGATGGTAACCTTGGAGACAAGCTAATGCAAAGCTTCATGTGTCCTCTCACTGCAGTGCAGCTGTCATTTTACTTGTATTAAAGTCATTTCATGGGAGATATTAGTATTCAATTGAGCATGTCAGTAATTGGTCTAAAGCATTTATCACAGAGACTTGGCTATATTTGTGATTATCCCAAGCACCAACTTCAGAAATAGCTCCTATGTCCAAATTACAGGAAGTATTTACCATAGCCAGAGAAATAAATGGTTACAGACCTTTTAGAGCAATTTTTAAATAAGTTATCACTCTAAAAAAAGATTACCCTAAAACAGTTTGGTATTACTTTCTTCAGAGTAATTGACTATATTAGATATTGTCATAATTTTTTGAGAAAAAGTCATTTTATTCATATATGAACTATAAAGACAACTTTTCTACCTATGTGTTGATCTCATTTTTTCCTGACCCTTAATGCAATCACAGCTTCTTTGGTGCCTACATCCTTCATTCCTGGTTCTTTCCCCTCTGTGTCCCTGATTCTATACAATCTTTCTTTGCCTCAGCTGTGCCTTCAAACTAGTCCTTTCTCTCACTTCTTCCCTTCACTGACAAACATCACAAAACATTAGTCTACGTCCATTGCCTTCCCCTTTTCACCACCCATCTTTGTTTTCTGAGCTCTCCCCAAACGTTCTCATCACCAGTCAACTGGGCAAGATTTATCTACTGATTCCAATAGCCTTTTGTCAGATTCCACTCTGTCCACTTGTTCTTCAACTCTCCTCCCTTAACTTCCAGGGTGCTGGAACATCCAGGCTCTCCTACATCTCAGTGTTCCTCACTGATCCACATCATTTTCCCATATTTGATATTGTTCAAAGTTCCATCTAATGGGACTTTCTCAGTAGGTAATTCCCAAATTTGTATCTATGAAGTTAGTACTTCTTCTTGACTTCCAGAATATTTTTTTCCTAATTCTTTGTTAAACAGTTGCCAAGTCTTGCTTTCGTTTTGTTTAGTTTATGGTTCAATCATGCACCTTGAGGTCACTATCTCCTTTTTATTCCTTAGATCACCACCTAAATTCAAGTCCTTATTATTTTTGCCTTGAACAGCTTTTTTTTTTCTTTCAGATTTTTTAAAGCATCTGAACTCTATTTAGAAATCTTAAGAATGGAACAACATCCTAATTTTTTTAAAAGTTAAAATAAAATGTTTTTTGGGCAGTTTAAAATATTTAGTGTTTTATGGAGACCATATCATCGTTTGGCAAATACTTGAATCATCTCCTCTGAGCACTAGTGTTCCCAGCACAGTGTTTGTACGTCAATGATTGGAAATTATTGTATTGGTCTTCACACTTGTCTCCAACCCTCCAATCCATATTATAAAATAATTTTATTAAGAAAATGAGCTTATACATGCAAAGTCCTTGTTTAGAACCACTAATGACTCCCTACTGCCTAAATATTATACTTGGGATCCTCTTCAACGTGGCCTATACTACATTTCCTGGCCTGTCTTCACTCATGTTAGATTACTACTATTCAGTGAATTTGTTTCCACCCGCTACTGAAGGCCTAGTACAGCTCTCTTCACTTTGGAACCAGTCAAAAATTAAATTAAATTCTCCGTTCAAAACTCACATTTTTCAGGTGTACATGTATTATACTCAAATGTAGCACTAAATGAATAATCCTTTTAAGAAATACAATACATCAAAACTGCCTAATGTTTTTAGAATTTACAATAAATTTTGATTAGTCGCTAAAGGTTCAATCCTGTATGGATCGCACCATGAAAAGGATTGCCAAAATCAGTTTAATTAAAAATAGAAAGAAACAAAATAGCAGATTGAATTTTTTTAAATAAATGTTTCAAATGAAAAATATCTTAGGCACATTTAATAAATCTTTCTGTATTCTCAGAACATAAGCATTTTAATGTTCAGACTCAACTTGGGAGAAGTAGGGAAAATCAGCGGGTATATGTGTTTTTTTTTCCCCCTGAATATTTTTCAGGCATTGCTTCAAGGTCCTTCATAGTACAGCCAACATCACCTTGTTGATCTTCATCTTAAGCTACCCTACCCCACTTGCCCTCTAAGCCCTGGCGACACATACCTGGTTTTTCCCTAAATAAACTAGATACTTCCAAGCACTTATGTCTCAGGATGAACAGACTGATCATTATGTTCCCTTTTCCAGGACTGTCGCTTTCCTTCCTGATCAGAAAACTATTTGTCTTACAAAGTCTAGTTCAAATATCAATGCCCCTTATAATTTGAAACTTGGAAAAATTAAATTCCCTTCACATCTGTTCCCTTCATATATTTACATATTTCTATTACAATATTTATCAGATTCCACTCATGTTATGGTTTACCTGTCTGTGAAAAGTTGATCATTATATGTTAATAATATATTATGATATTATTTAGCTACTTAAGAAATAGTTATGTACTTAAGAAACACTAAATTTGAAGTTTCTGGCTGTAGGAATGTGGGAGTACCCTTTTTCTTTAAATAACAAATGGACAGACAATGAGAGAGCTGATGTAGTCATAGTCACATAAAATATAATCATTTGTAGATCTTTTAGAAAAAGTACAAAAGCAAAAGAAATCCAATAGTTACCTATTCGCTTATTTTATCTGGGTCCTGGTAGTTCCCTGAGAACAATAATTACATCTTAAGTTTTTTTCCTAGTCCCTGTACTATCTAGCATAATTTATTTCCTATCATAAACAATCAATAAATATCTGCTAAATCAATTTTAGTTGAATTGCAATATTATTATGGTCATGCAAATTATTGATATTTCTTCTGTTTAACAATGAAAGCATCAGCATAAAAGACTCAGACTCAAATAATAGATGGCAGAAAAAAAAATGCCTACTTTCAAGAGAAAATATTAGAAGATAAGAGCTTTTCTGTTAGCACCAAGGCATAGGCAATACCTATGAGTTAGAGTAATTTTGCAATCCTGGAGTGAGGCATTTTTCACAGACACGGGTTACAAGAAAAATATTTGCATGTCAGTCTTCACTTAAGCAAATGTTTTCTTCTTTAGGGCATTAATTGAAAATACCTAACATGATCAAAATCAATTCACTTCTCTTAAACAAGTCCTTTCATTGAGCCTGGGGAACTGAGTTTTCTCTAAGACCCTTTGGCTTTCATTCTGCAGGCACAGACAGGCTTAATTAAAACTGAAAACCAAAGAGCTTCCATTTTTGCAGCTAAACAGAAAGTGCCTCTAAACATCAAAGAGTACCATTGAAGGTTCAATGAAGCCAAAATCAGAGGAGGTACACAGACTCCTCCTTGGAGGGATGATGTCACCACTGGCAAAATGAATTAGGGCTGAAAAAATATTTCAGAGAGTCATCCTGATACGGAAAAAGTATATTTTCTTAGCTTATCATCCAAACTGGGTTTCTTCACAGAACTTCATTAACTCTTTCTTTTACAAAATAAAATTTACTCAAATCTTAACCACAACACTTTATGTTCTAAGACTTTATGCTTCTAAGAACTGAACTATCAGAAGCTATGACTCCTTGAATAATGACTTAATGCCTTCTTTTCCAACCAAATTTTAGACTGAAGAACCACATAACAGGCAAAGTGCTTTTCTAAATTTCCTTAAGAATCCTGGGGTGTTTAGAATTATACAAGTAGACTGGTTTTAGTTTAACATCACCTTTACAGTTTTCACTTGAAAATGGTGCCAGCCTATGTTTGGATGCCTGACGTCTTAGCTCTTTTTTATTGTCTCCTGATGACATTTATTTATAAAAAGCCAAATTTTATTAAGAAAATTGATATTGCTGAAAATCTGTTTGCTACCTTTGTCAATAGTTTTCTATAATTCACTGGGAAAAACTGCCGCAACTTCATTACCAAGAAGCTACTTCCTCTGATCTTCAAATGGTGCTATCTTGCATAGTTTTTAACCTTCTTTACTATCCCAGACTTTCAGCTGAAAGTCCTCTTCTTTACCAAATGATCAAATTCTTTCATCTCCTTCAGATCTTCAAAGGGGTATAATGCCGTTAGTAGCTCTACATAGTTTCAATGATTACAATTATCTAGCCACTGCATGAGATACTTCTCCAGCTTTTCAAACATACCATGTCATGTTTGAGTAACACAGTGAAGCTTTCAAAAACCAATAATTATAATATAATACTGTTATAAATTTTCTCACATGTAGAAAAAAATCATAAACATTATAGAGACGTGCATGATCAAGCTTATGTATTTTATGTGTTCACCTTTGCCAATATACTTTATGCACCAATGTTTCTTTTCATGCATGGGATTTTCTAGACCTCTTGTGCTCACCGACTTTCTTCACTGGCTTTCCCACATCCTTAGACAATAATGACACAATTCTATAAGGAGATATTCTATATCTGCCCACATGAACTCACCTATGACTTAAACATTTCCATTCTTGCAGTTATATAACTTTGTTACAGTAGAATTTTGTTTGGGTAGTAAAATTTTTGTGAGAAATCTTGCAAAACGTAACAGTAAATATTTGGATAGCAGGATTTTAGATAGTGATGGCTATCTTTATTGCAGGAATATATGTGTTTAATGATCTCCAATCTAGAACCTTAGAGTAAGAAGCATTTACCAATTCATCCTTCTTAGCTCTAGTCAGATTTAATCGCATCCAATTAAGAGTCCCTATTATATTTTCTGCATATTTTTATATTATCCATTCCCTTATCTAATATTTATTGAGCACTTGATATGCATCAGGTAAGGCTCTTTTCTAAGGATATAAGAATTAATAAAATGTGCTCCCTGCTTTTAAGGATCTTGCAGCATAGTAGTAGACAAAGATAAATATAGGAATACAGTGATGAGTTATGGAAACTATGGCAAATGTTCTTAAAATTAATGCTGGGGCACAAAAAGAGGCATAGATGTTTCCTCACAAAGAAGTCCTTTCAAGAAAGTACTCATTGAAAAATGACACTTGACCCAAATTTAGAAAGATGAACTGCCAGATGCAGAGGGGACAGCATTGGCAAAGACCCAAAAGAGGTGTGAACAGCATGTAAGGGAAAGGCACACTGGATCTTAGAATATAGGAGTGGACATGGGGGGTTTATGCTAAGAGGTAAGACTGGAAAGGGATACAGGGCTTTACACTATACACAAAACTTCACCTTTCATGCATCAGCTGATTAAATCCTTCCTATTCCCTGCCTCTAGTGAGAGAAGGGTCAGAATCCTATGTAATCTCCTCTCCATTGCAGTAGAGGATTAAAAAAATTAGGGACTAGCTGACTTTACACCCTGACCCCTGTGGAGAGACTAGGAGAGAAGCAGTAGTTCATGGGAAGCAGATGTCACTGCAGGCAGTTGGGGACTAAACATTTCATCCCCATCCCAACCTTGAGCCACCAACCTCCTGACAACTAGGGAACCCCAGCCACTTCTGACATTTCCATGTGCTCTAAAAGTCATTGAGTGCTGTGGGAGACAGAGAACATGGGAAGTTTCTGATGTTTTTTAGCTCTTTGAAAATGGAACACATTCACTTTATAATATATAAGTTAATTTTTGAACTATCAGTAGAGGAAGGCACATACTCATAAATTTGTATTTTGCAATAGACACCAATCATTTGCAGTGTCTAACTTAGGTAAACTACCTAACCTCTCTGTGCATCTGTTTCCTCACTTCCTCATGAGGTTATTATAAAGATTAAGTAAGTTAATACTTGCAAAACACTAAAGCAGTATCTCAAATATATAAAGAACTGAATATATATTAGATCCTTTCATTACAAGTAGTAGCTTTCCTAATGTCCATTCATATATATATATAGCAACAGTTTGAATTTCCATTTGGGGATACACCTTCCGAATACTTACGTGGTTTGGATGCAGGCCAATCAACATTTTGCAATTTACTATCCATAGCACAGGCACACAGCCCAATCTCAATACGATAATTGTGGGTCTCTTCATGGGAAGGTTTGGAGTTTCTTGTTTTCCTTTCTGCTGTACCTTTAAGTTGAGAAGTTACACAGCTGCCGTGGCAGCCACCATCTTGCTATCACATCAAACCTGAGACTGGAGCCAACACAACAGAAGGCAGAACTGAAATATGAAGAGTAGTCAATTCCTGTTGACATAATTCAACCCAGATCCATTCCCTGGCATCTTCAGTTATCAT
>CAUYRT010100066.1:0-46200 GCA_963574885.1 Lepilemur ruficaudatus | reverse complement strand
TATTTTTAGTTGTCCAATTAATTTCTTTCTATTTATAGTAGAGACAGGGTCTCGCTCTTGCTCAGGCTGGTCTTGAACTCCTGACCTTGAGCTATCCACCCGCCTCGGCCTCCCAGAGTGCTAGGATTACAGGCATGAGCCACCACGCCCGGCCCCCTGTTTGTGTTTTAAAATGATTGCTCTGGGTGAGCGTAAAAGCAGGAACAACCAATATGGAGGCAATTTTCAGACTAGACATAATGGTGGTTTGGATAAGAATGGCAATGATAGGAAATAGTAAGAAGCTGTTAGACTCATGATATGTATGAAGATACTGTCAAAAGAACATGCTGATGGAATTATAAAAGCAGTGAGTGGAAAAAGTGATATAGAAGTCGGAAGTAAGGATGATGGCTTGAACAATTGGGTGAATGGAAGCACAGTTTATTAAGGTGGGGAAGACAGCAAGAGCAAGTTGGAAAGTTGACATTAAGAGTTTCTGTTTGGGATATTTTAAGTTTGAGATGTCTTTTATTCAATTTGAGATGTTGAGTAGGCAGTTGAATATGTACATCTGGAACTTAGGGAGTGATTACAGCCTGATAGACATTTGGCTGTCTTTACCTTATGGTTGGAATTTAAACCCATAGGTCTGGATGTGATCAACTAGGGAAAGGCATGCAAATAGAAGAAAGCAAATAAGAAGAGGCCTGAGGATTGATTCATGGGGAACTACAGCATTTAGACCTTTGAAAGAGGGGACAACACGGGAGACAGAGAAGGAGCAGCCACTGAGATAAAATAAAAACAAAAGAAAATGTTTCACAATGGAGGGAGTAAGAGAATGAGAACTGAGAATTGATCCTAGGTTCTGGCATGATAGAGAATGCTGATGACCTTGTCAAGAATAATTTCAGTAGTCACTGCAGTAAGGTGTGAGAGATTGGAGGCAGAGAGATATATTCAGAACAAGTATATAACTATGAGAATTAAGTGAGTATAACCTATTAGGTGCTTAGCATAATTACATAATGAAGAGTAAAGTGGGGATTGTTTCTGTCCTTGAGGAGGTTTGTGGGTAACAATAAGCAGAATAACAATCAGAAAATTTAATAAATATGTAATTTAAAAATTGAAAGGTATTATAAAGGCAAGGAATAGAGGATAACAAAATACATTTAGGTACTCTCGGTAGAGTCAGCTTTAAAGGGAATGATTTTTGATCTAAAATCTCAGGAGGAGAAGGAGCCAGCCATGTAAAGAGCCCAATCAGATTTGTGGGAGATAGAACATACTGTGAAAAGTCCTGAGAGATGGAAGTAGGAGTAAAGGGAACGTTGATTTGAGATGATGTGATGTAGGTCAACAGAGGCCCTGTTAACCACTGTGAATTTGATTTTATTCTAAGACTAAAGAGATATGAAAAAATGTAATGCCGGACATGGTGGCTTATGACTATTATCCCAGCTACTCAGGAAGCTAAGGCAGGAGGATCACTTGAGGCCAGGAGTTTGAGACCAGCCTGGGCAACCCTATCTCCAAAAAAATAGCTAGGAGCGATGACACGCACCTGTAGTCCCAGCTGCTCTAGAGGCTGAGCTGGGAGGATCACTTGAGCCAGGAGTTTGAAGCTACAGTGAGTTATGATGGCACCACTGTAACTAAAAAGGTGACAAAGCAAGGCCCTGTCTCTAAAAAAACAAAAAAAACCCTATGGTATGGATTCTCAACCTTTCATCCCCACCAGAATTATTATGTGGGGAATATTAAATATTCTCCCAGGACTTCCCTGAATCTCATCCAGGTAGTCTGGGTGGTATCTAAACCTCAATATTTGTAACAAGCTCCCTGGTGATTCCGATCCACACCTCAATTTGAGAACCACTAACTTAAAATGTTTACTTAGTCACCAGTCTCATTTTTTTATATGAACTCTCATTTTTCCTGAGGCTTTTGCTTTTTTCTTCCCAAAATTATATACCAATATTTCAGAGTTTGGTTAACTGTTACTTTTGTTGTTTTTTATTTCTGCTGTAGAAATTTTACTTCTTTCTGAAAAAGAAAACAGCATGTGTTTACTTTCTTGTCTTATTTTAGATTTAGAGACCAGGTGTGAGACTAAGAAGTTATCTTCAGAAAATGACATTCGTGAAATAGATTTATCCCAATGGAAGATAATGGAAAGAATTAAAAATCACAGCCTTAAAGGTCTCATTTTAAAAAATGACTGGGAGTCCAAAAGAAAATTTGAAGGACAAGAGGGACCTCAGGAGGGATATTTCAGTCAAGTGAAAATTCCATCTGAAAAAGTGTCCTCCTACCAGAAACGCACATCTGTTACTCCACATAGGAGAATTCATTTTGTTGATAAACCCTATGAATGTAAGGAATGTGGGAAGGCTTTTAGAGTGCGTCAACAACTTACTTTTCATCACAGAATTCATACTGGTGAAAAACCCTATGAATGTAAGGAATGTGGGATGGCCTTTAGACAGACTGCACACCTTACTCGACATCAGAGACTTCATTCTGGTGAAAAACTCTATGAATGTAAGGAATGTGGAGAAGCTTTCATATGTGGCCCAGACCTTAGAGTGCACCAGAAGATTCATATTGGTGAGAAGCCGTATGAGTGTAAAGAATGTGGGAAAGCCTTCAGAGTACGAGGACAACTTACTCTTCATCAGAGAATTCATACTGGTGAGAAACCCTATGTATGTAAAGAATGTGGGAAGGCCTTTAGACAGTATGCACACCTTACTCGACATCAGAAACTTAATATTGCTGACAAACTCTATGAATGTAAAGACTGTGGAAAGGCTTTTTTGTGTGGCTCTGGCCTTAGAGTACATCACAAACTTCATACTGGTGAGAAACCCTATGAATGTAAGGAATGCGGGAAGGCCTTTAGGGTACGACAACAGCTAACACTTCATCAGAGAATTCATACAGGTGAGAAACCCTATGAATGTAAGGAATGTGGAAAGACCTTTAGTCGTGGTTATCATCTTATTCTCCATCACAGAATTCATACTGGTGAAAAGCCTTATGAATGTAAAGAATGCTGGAAGGCCTTTAGTCGTTACTCACAACTTATTTCCCATCAGAGTATTCATATTGGTATTAAACCTTATGATTGTAAGGAATGTGGGAAGGCCTTTAGACTACTCTCACAACTCACACAACATCAAAGTATTCATATTGGTGAGAAACCCTATAAATGTAAGGAATGTGGGAAGGCCTTTAGATTGCGCCAAAAACTTACCCTACATCAGAGCATTCATACTGGCGAAAAACCCTTTGAGTGTAAGGAATGTAGGAAGGCCTTTAGACTTAATTCATCCCTTATTCAACATCTGAGAATTCATTCAGGTGAGAAACCTTATGAATGTAAGGAATGTAAGAAGGCCTTTAGACAACATTCACACCTTACCCATCATCTGAAAATTCACAGTGCAAAAATATAATTCTTTTCACTCCTGTGTTATAGAACATTCTGTGAATGTAGTAATTAATCTGTTTTGTTTCATACATGCAACTGACTTGGCCTAAGAGGTTTTATACCACAAAAGTAATGTATTAATGTAATGTATTCCACCATCACTCAAACCTGAAACTTGAGCACATTCGTTCTAAAAACATTATATTAATAAAACACATGGGAAAGACACTTACCATCTTTATCCCATGAATTTCCCACTTGTGTCATACTGAACAAGATGCTTAACTGCCCTACACTGTAATTTCTTCATTCGTAAAATGGTAATACAGGAGTATAGTAAAGATGGATGCAAATTCTTTGACACTCTTTCCATCAAGAGGTGGAATCTACATCTCCTCCCTTAAATATGGACAGACTCTGCGACTGTTTTGCCCAGTAGAATATAGCAGAAGTGCTGCTGTGCTGGTTTCTGGAGCCACGCTTTACTGGTAGCGTTACTTCATCTCTTGAAATACTCTTTCAAGCCCTGAACTGTCACGTTAAAAAGTCTGGCTGCTTTGGTGAAGAGATGGCATGGAGAGGTCCTGAGACTACATAGAGAGAGGCACCTTGCTGAACTCAGTTTTCCAGACATCTACCAAGACACCAGACACTGAAGTGAAATAGTTTTGGATCCTCCAGACCCCATCTGCCGAATGACCCCGAGTGACCTCAGCTGATGCTATATAGAAGAATGACCAGGTGAGCCCCTGCCCAGATTCCTGACCCACAAAATAATGACCTATAATAAAATGGTGGTTGTTTTAAGCCACTAAGTTCTCTCTGATTATCATCATTAGTATTACTCCTAAGAATTTGTATTGAAGACTATGGGCATAATGAATATATAATAGAAATGCCTTCTACCAATAGTCATTCCTTATTGAACTTTAGATATCTTATTCTGGTTAAAATATTGAAAGTAAGAAATTGTTTTTCAATGTGTTCATTAAAAAACAGATATTTTACAATCCACATTCTCTGGCCCCAGTCAATATTTAATTAAAAATTAGCAAAGAATAACATCAAAGGAAACTACTTGGAAATTTAAAAATCATTTGTATTATAACTCCTGCCTTAATTTTTTTTTTAATCATTCCATTTTAGCTTTTTTCAAATGTTGAACTGTTCTATCTTTGGCCAATGGGAATCCCCTCAAATTGGCTCCTGTGTCCTTTTGTCATGACCACTCTAGCCTTTGATAGATTTTTTTTTCTGAATCAAATATATTGATCAGCTGTGGAGCATACTAGAACATTATTCATAAAGAAAGAATGGAGCATTTATCTTGCCTTTCCTTTATGAACTTGGTTTTAAGAAAACCAAAAGTTGGTGAAGGAAAGTTCTTTATTATTAGAGAATTCCAGCTATTAAAGGTCAAAGGAATGACAGAATTTGAAAATTAACACTTTTTAACGTATGAAATAATGGATTTGGATGTTGATAGCAATTCATGTCAAGACTGTTAGGTGGAAGATTGATAGAAGCTTATAAGTGATGGAGCAGAATGACAGAACCCGCTAATCTATATTAGTGTCTCTAAGTTAGATCAGCCAGACTGTGCATTTGTTGATGTGATGCAGTGGATGTACAGGGTACCACCTGTGAAGTATTCTTGCCCACAAAATTGATTTAGAATTACAATTCAGTCTCTAAATCTAATCTCCAGTTTATAGGAAACCTGAAGAATAAAAGAACAAATTAATGACACAGAGAAGCAAACAGCCAAATCCAAAATTTGGGAAATTTTGTAATTAATGGCCTAATTTCTTAACCAGTACATATCAAAAAAGATGAAAGTGGAATCCTACAAATCAAAGGACACTTAAGAGACATATCAATCAAATACAGTATATGGAGTGTATTAGGAGCCTTGTGTTAAAATGTATTTGGGATTTGTTTTAAGACAAACAGACACAGAAATGAAGGAAGAAGTTTAATTTCAGATCCCTAGAAACAGGAGGCCTGGCATGCCACCTAGGGCCGCATCAGGAGCAACCAGGTCTTGTTAGGAGGCAGAAAATAAGGACAGAGCATGGTCCAGAGCCTTTATTGGGGTTTTCATGGGAAGGAATTGGTAAGGCAGGGCTAGGCACACTGAGTAAGCTTAGGATTGGATAGTTTGGAAAGTTTTGCTGGGCTCTGGGATATAGGTGAATTCCTATACCCCAGAGGAGAAGGTGATTCCTACTTAAATAGTACCTGGCCCTGGGGTGATTTAAAGCAGGAGGAATATTGACTTGGTGTGTGTGAGCATTTGATAAAGGAGATAGTTGGGAGTATGGGCTCTGGATTGGTTGGTTTGTATATCAGAGGTACACTTGCAGGGGAATTGTTTGCTATCTGTGCATTAGCTGGCCCTGGGAAGGGGTCTCAGTGGTGGGCTGGTTCCCACAGCTCCACTAGGCATTGCCCTAGTGGGCACTCTCTGAGGTGGCTCCACCCCTGCAACAAATCTCTGACTGGGCCCCCAGCCTGTCCAAGATATCCTTTGAAATTCAGGTGGAGGAAACCATACTTCCATAGCTCTTGGCATTCTGCACACCTGCAGAATTAGCACCACATGGATGCTGCCAAAGATTGCCACTTGTGCCCTCTGGAGTGGTGGGTTGAGCCACACCTCAGCCTATTAGAACCATGGCTGGGGTGGCCAAGAGGCATTGTGCTGGAATGTGGGGAGCAGAGTCCCAAGGCAGCACAGGGCAACAAATGCTGACATCCTGCAGGTGCCTCAAGGTTCTGCTTTGGGCCTGTAATGAGAGGGGCAGCTTTAATGATCTCTAAAATAACTTCAGAGTCATTCTCCCATTGTCTTGATAAATAGCACCTGGGTCCCTTCTATTAGTAGTAAAATGTCTTCAGCAGTCACTTGACCACACCCTTGGTCTGCTCTCCTAAACGTGCCTTTTCGCCCTTTAAATGGCCAGGCTGCAAATTTTCCAAATCTTTCCATTCAGCTTCCCTTTTAATTATAAATTCCATCTTTAAATCATTTCTCTCTCGTCTCACATCTTACTGTATGTGGTTTAAAGAAGCCATGCAACTCTTTGAATATTTTGCTTAAAAATTTCTTGCACCAGGTATCCTAGTTCACTCTTCAATTCTCCCTTCCATAAAGCCCAGGGCTTGGATGCAACTCAGCCAGGTTCTTTGCCAGTTTATAATAAGGATCACCTTTACTCCAGTTTCCAATACCTTGTTCTTCATTTCCATCTGAGACCTCATCAGCCTTTACTGCCCATATATCTGTCAACAACCACTGATCTCTAAAGTTTCGGTCTCTCTCCACAGCTCTGCTCTTCTGAGTGCTTACCAAAACTGCCCTGAACACTCCATTCACAGTAAGCAGTACAGGCCTTTTCTAGCATTGACTTCAAAACTGTTTGTGCTCCTACCCATTACCCAGTTGCAAAGCCACATCCACATTTTCAGGTATTTGCTATAGCGACACCACCTTCTCCAGTACCAGTTTTCTTTCTTAGTCTGTTCTGTGCTACTATGACAGAATACCACAGACTGGGCAATTTACAATGAGCAGAAATTTATTGGCTCATAGTTAGGGAGGCTGAGAAGACCAAGTTCAAGGGCCCAAACATCTTACGGGGGCCTCTTGTGGTATCACCCCATGGTGGAAGGGCAAAGAGAGGGTGAGAGAAAAAGTGAAAAGAGACCAAGCTCATCCTTTTCAAAGGAACCCACTCCTGCCATAACAAACATATTCCTGTGATGAGGGCATTAATCCATTCATACGGGCAGAGCCCTCATGGCATAATTATCTCTTAAAGGTCCCACCTCTAATTCTGTTGCATTGGGGATCAAGTTTCTCCCAAAAACTTTGGGAGAAGCATAAACTTTGGGGGATGCATT
The DNA here is from genome assembly GCA_963574885.1 of Lepilemur ruficaudatus. Classification (NCBI taxonomy): domain Eukaryota; kingdom Metazoa; phylum Chordata; class Mammalia; order Primates; family Lepilemuridae; genus Lepilemur; species Lepilemur ruficaudatus. The sequence continues at coordinate 38,873 of CAUYRT010100066.1, read as the reverse complement.
CAAACCATAGCACCTTCCACAAAATAAAAATGAGTATTGCCAAAACTCTTCATTTTTAAACAGAGCTCATTTATGCCATTGTAGTCATATAATAAGATTTGTACCTCCAAGTCCATTTTGCTCAGATTGGGCAGATGTCAATAGTCATTAATCATCTGGAATAATTCATCTTTCCCACCCAGGATTTCAAATTGTTTTTAATTTGTAAACAGTAAAATGTAACGTAAAGAGTATTTTAAGTGCTGTAATAAAATTGGTTTTTACTAATAGGTCAATTGTGTTTCTCCTCTCAGGTAACATTTTCATGTTAACAGAGGTCTCCTGGAGACAGTACATTTACTCAGAATTTCTGAAAGTATGTTCCACAGAACACTAGTACTTAATGGTAGTTGAAGAAAATGATTTTGGCTAACAAGCATGGGAGCTCTGTATTTCTTGGGGGGAAAAAATCACATTAAGTGCCTATCAAAAAACTAAGTGTTTCATTTTATCTAACCCAGGTATCTTAGACTTCACTATAGAACTCTCTTTCCCAAATACCTTTTAGAAATGTGATTCTGTTTTGGGAGATACTGCCATAACCAAAAGGACTTCAAAGATGGAATGTCAGCATTATGGCAGATGTATGGTTACTTGTATGGTGAGGAAAGCAACTCACATCATGCCTTGTAACCAGCTGCTTGCTTTTTTGAATTTAAAATGGTACTTTTCAATAGAATATAAAACCCACTAGTCCTATCTTTTATATATACACCAGATGTATTTAAACCTTTTAATGATCAATATTTAGGTTATATACAGCTTCTCACTGTGAAAAAATGCCTTATTGAGTATCTGTGTGTTTATTGTTGTACATAAGCAAGAGTTTCTCTAAGGTATTTATCAAAAAGTGGGATTGCTCAGTCACAGTTTATATTTACTTTCAACCTCACTAGATACGGCCATAAAAATGGGGAGCATCAGTGTGGTACCAATTTACAGTACCTTCAACCAGTGAAATATTTTTTTCCTTATATCCACACTTCTGGTGTATGTATTAATATTTTCCTGGTTAATAGTGTGTTGAGCATCTTTTCACATCTGTTTATTGGCTAAACATTGTAACTTGCCAATTCATGGCTTTGCTCATGTTCCTTTAAAAAAATTTTATGTAAGAATGGTGAGATTCTTAAAAATAAAATTCCAGATGGTAGTCCTTTTACCTATTATAAATGGACTTATATTCTCTCATTGTGGCTTAAATCTGTATTTATTGTGATATTATTAAACTTTTAAGTATGGATAGTCTTATCCATATGAAATATTTCATTATTACCTAATAATCTTTTTAACTTTATTTTTCACTAGACTCTTGGTTTTCTAGGAAATCAGGTGAGTCAACTGCAAATAGATATAATTTTGTTCTTTTTCCTTAATATTTATGATAATTTTATTAATTATTCTTATTGTAATAGAATCTCTAGAATAAGGTTCCGTATTAGTGGTGATAGCAGGCATCTAGTCATTTTCTCCAATTTAATGGAAATTACTTGGTGTAATGTTTGCTCCAGGTTTGAGGGAAATAGTCTTTGTTGTAGCTAAGTTGTTTCTTTTCTACTTAACTTTTTTTTATTAGAAATGCCTGCTGACTGTTGTCAGATGCTATTTTGGCACACTGATATGTTTTTCTCATTAAATTTGTTAATGTGATATGTTGTACTGTAGCCATTAAGGCAGTATGATATTGGTGCAAGAATGAACAAATAGACCAGTGGAACAAAATAAAGACTCCGAAATACACCTGTGTGGTCATCTAATTTGTGATAAAGGTTCCTTGGCAACGCGGTTGGGAAATGAAGGTCTTTTCAATAAGAAGTACTGGGTCAGCTGCATCTCTATATTGATAAAAAAATTAATCTTGACCCTTACCATACACTATACATAAATCAATTCCAGATACATTAGTGATCTAATTATAAAAGGTAAAACAAAGGCTTTAGAAGAAAATGTCGAATATCTTCCTTGCATTGGGGTAGCGAAATTTCTTACCTCACAAAAAGCACTAACCGTAGAGGTAAAAAAAATGGTAAATTTTACTGTGCTAAATTTAAGACTATTTTAATCAAATGATTAGGAAAGTGAAAAGGCAAAACACAAAGTGGGAGAATATGTTCACAATATATATATTTAATTAATGACTCATCCAAATATATAAAAACCCCCTACAGATCAGTGACAACCAAATAGGAAATGGAGAAAATACTCAAATAATCGCTTCATAAAATGGACATCAAAATGGCCAATGAAGACAGGAAGAGGTGCTCAACTTCATTAATTATTAAGGAACTGGAAAAATTAAAACCACAATATGATTATCACTACACAACTCCCAGAATAGCTAATAAAAACAACGTGTACGAAGTGCTTGCTTCCTGATGGCCGGGCGCGGCGGCTCACGCCTGTAATCCTGGCACTCCGGGAGGCCGAAGCGTGAGGATCGCTTGAGGTCAGGAGTTCGAGACCAGCCTGAGCAAGAGCGAGAACCCTGTCTCTACTAAAAATAGAAAAAGAAACTGTCCGGGCACGGTGGTGCGCGCCTGTAGTCCCAGCCACTCGGGAAGCCGAGGCAGGGGGACGCCAGGGCACTCTAGCCCCAAAACCTGATAGAACTGAACGGGAAAAAGAAAGACACCCTTTCTCAGGAATAGAGCTGGACTTTTACAGTCAGCAAGGATAAAGAATTTCTAGTGACAGTATCAACCCTCTTAGCCTGACAGACGTTTGTAGAATACGTTCCCAACCGCAGGAAGGAGAAAGAAAACAGCAGACGGAAAGGAAGGGTGGGAGGGATGGAGAAAGACAGCGAGAGCGCGAGCGAGCGCCAGCGGCCTGGGTCCGGCTCCAGGTTCTTAGCGGTACGTTTATCGAGCACCTGGTGTATAGCCACACCCTACTTGGGTGTATACACTGGGCACCTGCTGTGTGCTTACTATATTAGGTGCCAAGACTTATTTCTAAACCCCGATAGGACCTCCTCAGCGACAAACACAAAACCGATCTCCAGAGGCCGCGAAGCCCAGCCCCACGCGGCCTCGAACCCCCCGCCCGCCGTCACCCTCACGCCGGGAGCGCGGCGCTCCCTCCCTCCCCTCAGCTCCAGTCCGCGCTTGCGCACTCCGCGCGGCCCCTAGGGGCGGGACCGGTCCCTCCCGGCCGCGGACTACATTTTCCACAGGCCTCCGCGCGCGGTTGCTTTCCGGCTTCCTCGCTGGTGTCGGCTGCGGGAGGTGAGTCGGTCGCGTGCAAGGAGGAGATGGGCGCGGGGGCGGCGCGGGCCTCTGTGTGAGTCGAGTTACGGAGACGGTGCCGCTGGTGACGCTGAGCGGGCGTCGGGCGTCCTGCCGCGCGTCCTCTGCTCTCCGCTGCGGAGCTGCGCGGGTCCAGCGGCGCGGAATGGCTCCGAGTTAGACGTGCGAGCCCGGGCGAAGGGCCCCTGAAACAAAAAGACGCAGCCCTGAGAGCAGCCGCGGGCCTCGGCAGCGCGGCGTGCCCGAGCTCCGTCCCGAGGACGCTGAGGTGAACTCGGGGACGGAGTCCGGCCCGGGCTTCGTGCGCTCTGGCCTTTCCCTCGGATCCCGGGAGCGGCCCGCTTTCCTCCAGGCTCCCTCTTTCTTTTTCCCTGTTGGATGGTGTGTGCGGTGGGTGGAGGGAGCCCGTGGGACAGCGGGGGTGTGTCCTGTGTCGCCCGGGCTGGCCTCCGAGCGAGGCCTGATGTCCCTCTCACGCTTGCGTGCGCCGGCCCAGTCCTGCTGGCCTTTGGGAAGTGAAGGGAAAGCGGGCAGCGATGGCTCTTGCGTGTGTAGAAGTCAGCGTCAAGACGAGTTTGTGTTTCCTTTTTGGTCCATGAAATGTGATTTTGATTTTTCCAGGCATGGGGGACATTTGCTTCCCTCGTCTGGAAGAGTGAAAATCAGTTTGGACTAAGCGATGAAACAGCCGTGTCGTTAATTAGTCTGGGAGGGAAGAGACAGGTAGAGCCAGCTGCAGCATGAACAGAAAACGTTGTTTCTCCTCGGGTTACGCAGTAGTTGTAAAACGCCCTTAACGACACCCTCTTTGAGAGATGACAGCTTTCTGGCCAAGGATGCTCTAGATTCGCTTTGCTGTTTTCATTTTATCACATTTTATCATTTATTATTGAAGATGCCAAATTTTCAAGCCACCCTGGTGATAACACTCATGGTAACGCTCAGTCTCCGGCTAATCCCTGCTTCTCCCAATCTCACTGCAGACACAGCAGCATCATTCCCAATCCTTGCCACCCGTAGACCCACCTCAGAGTCCTTTAGCTCGAACCCAACCGTGTACTACAAAAGAGCTTTTCTCCTTCTGGTCCATCGCATTTCAACCATTCCTGTGGAATTCCCTCCCTCTCTGCAAGTCCGTAGATATGATTTTGTGGGACGATACAGGCTTCTTCCAGTTAGTCTTTAGCTGGCCGGGCTTCAGTCTCTGTAATGTCCTGTCCAGTGACCTGGTGCTTTGGCCTTCCTTTCCAGTGAATGATGGGGTGATGAGGGTAGACTGCACTCCCCAGCCCTCCCACCTCGCTTTCCAGTGGGTATTGACACGAGCATTTGGCAATCACTTAATTTCTCCTGTGAGCTGCCTCTTTCTAATCATTTGGACAGTCTGCAAGTAAACCTCCTGAAGAGAGGCCAACCGCAGAGCCTCCAGTCAGGTTTCTGTATCAGTCTGGAGGCTGCTGTGATAGAAGGCGCCTCCCGCTGCTCTGGTTGCTGTTATCTACAGGGAAAGTGTGGAGCCTGGGATTCTCTCCTCTATTTCCCACATGTGGGCACCTTCCCTCACTACCTCTGGTTCTGCTGAGCGGATCTACCAACTTCTGTCTCATTCACCTGGCTCCCACTCTTATCCATGGATTCCCAGTGCTCTCACTCAGATGATTGATCCAAATGTGGATATCTATCCACCTCTTTCAATCCTCTCCCTGAGAGTGGCATTGTACAGGCTGCTTCTAGTCCACTATTTTGGGCCCCCCTCTAGTTTTGTATTTTAACCTTCATACTAAAGATATGTGACTTACACATCACCATTACAATATTATACAGTGTTCTAAATTTGACTGTGTACTTACTTTTAGCAGTTTTATACTTTCAGATGTTACTCACTAGTGTTCTTTCAGCATTTAGAACTCCCTTAAGTATTTGTTGTAAGACAAATTTGGTGATGATGAACTTCCTCAACTTTTCTTTATCAGGGAATGGTCTCCTTCATTTTTGAAAAACAGCTTTACTGGGTAGAATATTCTTGTTTGACAGTGTTTTTTCCCTCAGTACTTTGAGTATATCGTCCTGCTCTCTTTTGGCCTTTAAGGTTTCGGCTGAGAAGTCTGCTGCTGTCTATATTGCTTCTTTTCTCTTGCTGCTTTCAGGACCCTCTCTTTATCTTTGATAATTAACAGTTTTATTATAATATGTCTTAGGGTAGTCTTGTTTGGCTTGAATCTGACTAGTGACCTTTGACCTTCCTGTACCTGAGTATTTTTACTTTCTCCCGGTTTAGAAAGTTTTCTGCTACTGTTTCTTTAATTAAGCTTTCCACCCATTTATCTTTCTCTTCTCCTCTCTTAACTCCCGTGACTCAAATATTTGCTCTTTTGATGCTGTACTATAAATTGCGTTAAGCTGTCTGCATTTGTTTTCATTCTCTTTTTTTCCTCTGACTGTGTATTTTCAAATAACCCATGTTTAGTTCACAGATTTTTTTTCTTCTGCTTGATCCATTCTGCTGCTGATGGTCTCTCTTGCATTTTTAATTTCCTTCATTGTATTTTTCAGCTCTACGATTTCTGTTTGATTTTTTAAATTATTTTAATCTCTCTAATTTTTCATTCTGGTTAATTATTGTTTTCTTAATTTTGTTGTTTCTCTGTATTTTATTGAAGTTCACTAAACTTCCATAAAACAGTTATTTGAATTCTTTGCCAGGTAGTTTAGCCATCTCCATTACTTTAGGGTTGGCCATTGGTGCTTTATTTTGTCCAATTGGTGATGTCATATTTCCCTGATTGTTCTTGATCCTTGTGGCTCTGTGTCTGCATATTTGAAGAAGTAGGTATTTATTCCAATCTTCACATTCTGGCTTTGTCTGGCAAAGGCCTGTCAACCCATCCAGTGATTCTGGGAAGTATGTCTGGTTTGGTCCTTAGTGCTGGGTCTGCTGTGGTTGGATATAGCACTGGGGCATACCAGGAGCCTGGAGCCACCGTGGCTGGTGTGGCATTGGGGCATGCCTGCAGCCAGTGGCCACTGAAGGCTGCTTGCTGTTGAGGACTGTTTGGAGCCAAGGGCTGCTGACATCAGCCTGGTAGTGGTGGCCTAGAGATGGAGTTTACCATGCAAGCCTGAATCCTGGGGCTGTGTGGTTCTGTCTAATGCTAAGGTGGGTCTAGAGGCTCAGTCTGTGGGTACTGGCCTGGACTCTGGAGTCATGCGGGTCTGTCTGGTGCTACGTTTTACTGTTTTCCTGTTGTGGGCCTGATACTGGGGAACAAGACAAATTTCTATGCTTGCTTCCCTGTCTTTTCCTAAAGTGGACAATATCTCTCAGCACTGTGTTCCCTGGAGTAATGGGAAGGGTGAGATGGCTAATGTCAAACTGTCCCTTCTACCCTCTTCAATGTGTCTTTTTTTATTGTTGTGCTACAGCCAGGTACTATGATCTCTCACCTGGTTGCCTTAGCTCTTATGAAGGTATTTTTGTTTGTGGATAGTTGTTCAAACTGATGTTTCTGTAGGAGGACAATTGTTGGAGAGACCTATTCCACCATCTTCTGAGATAGTATTTTTTTGAAAGGTTGCTAGTTATTTCTATTTTTTAGTGAATTGCCCATGCTCAGGGTTCTCTCAGTGAAGTAGAAATCCTATCCTCAGAGGCAAAAACCAAAGTTGAAAAAGACTGGCCTTTTAGTTAGAGAAATGTGGATTCCAAACCAACATTTGCCACTTAACTGACTTAACCCCTGAGCATCAGTTTCCTGAACTATTAAAAAGAGATAAGAACTACAGTGCAAAACAGTACTAAGGCTCAATTGACAGTGTATATATAGCACCCATCACATAAAAGATTCTCACTGATTGTTGTTGACTAACTGCAGAGATCATGAATCTTTTCCTCAGCTTGGATACTATAAGAGAAGGGGTGACGAAAGATGTCATGGTATGAGAGGTCCTGATTGGAAAACCGGAGTGGCGAGTTTTCTTGGCTGGGGAAAGGCCAGTGCAGCCTTACAATGGCAGGAGCTGCCAGGCTCTATGTGGTCTTTTAGTCTTTGTATTTAGGAAGTTCAGGCAGGATCATGAGGGCTCAAAGGAGGCTCTACTTGGATGGTGTGTTCCCATCTCAGCACTGAAAAGTTGTACTGGAGTGAGGAGGAACTGCTCAAGACCAGTCTGAGTAATTGACTGTCAGGACCAGATCCTCTTTGCCAGATAGGGGTCTAGTCAGAAATCCTTCTGCAGAAGTATCTGGGCTTCTACACCAAGTTCATTGCTCAGCTGGGTTTCTTCAGGGCTTGTATTTCTTCAACTCCCTATACGCTCCTCCAATTTATGTGGGTATGGGATAGGTGTGGGTATAGTGGTGAGGCGTAGTTTGGAAGCAGGAATGGAAGGGAAATATTCATATTGACATAAGTAATTTTGAGATTCTGCAGCACATCTGATTTTATGGTGTCTTTCTTCTTTCAGCTTTGGCTTGTCTGGATTCTGTAGTTCTCCAACACTTGAGAAAGTCTTGAAAAATACTAAGCAGTTCTTACAGTTCTAAAACCATGGCCCATGTAAGTTCATGTTTCTCTCTCCTTTTTGAAATACTGTCAGTTTCATGTATGCATATCCATTCCTTATTCTGAAACTTCCTATTTAGCAGAACTCCACTGAAGAATCTGCCTTAGTTCCTCTCATTCTTGTGAGGACTGGGGACAGATAGCCCAGTGTTTTGTGTGCCTTTCTCTTCTTCCACTAATTTTAGGCATCTCCTAGCTACAAAATCTGTCAAGAGCCAGAAGAGAGCAAAAGTGAAATGCCTTGAGAAAGCCGCAGGCATTCTCTTCATAATGTCCCCCCATTAACATTTTGCAATGGATTTTAATTTTAATACTTAGCCTTTAGAAAAAGTATATTTCTCTCAATACAATGATTTTTTGTCTAATTTGTTGTAGGAAAGATTTGTGTTCCCAATGTACAATATGACATTTTTAAAAAGTTTTTGAATTATTTGATTTAGGTATGACATATATACAGAAAAGTATACAAACCATAAGTGTACAGCTGAATAAATTTTCATAAATTGAATACATCTGTGCTACCAGGTCAAGAAAGGAAATGGTAGGAGTACCTCAGATGCCCCCCCCTTCAGATAGTCCCCACCCAGCCTGCCTACCTATAACCATTATCCTGACTTCAAACACCATAAATTAATTTTGCTTATTTTTACAACTTTAAGTGAAAACATGTACTTCAATACAATTTTTTTTAACATAAATAACATCCAGGAAGAGTCTTATTAAACTCCAGATACCATTGCTAGACTGTCGGAACCATCTGTACATGTTTTGAAATGTATGTAAGTGTCGTGAAAGGGGAGTTGTGTATCTAGTGCTGCTAGTGATAAAGGAGTCATCAGCGCGTCATGCTGAGTGTGAGCCATTCCTGCCATTGTGTTCTTGTTGGAAATGCTTTTCCATAGTGTACTTCGTATGTAGCCCATGTTTTTGTCTAATGTAAAGTGAGTTCCTAAAAGGTTGGAAAAATATTGAAGAATATTGTGGACAAAGAAACTAAGCAAGTGAGAAAAATAAATTTAGTAAGAGACAATAAAAATACTAAAGCCAAAGAAAGATGTTACGTGTGCACTGACCCAATGTGTGCTATGTGGTTCTATACTGGACAAAAATGTTGCGAAGCTAGTTGGAGGGATAGAATTGATATATAATGCATTATAATTCTTTGATATAAAATGATGGAGAAAAAGTTATGGATTAATAATGTGGTGTTAGAATGTTTTATTTATTTATTTATTTTGAGACAGAGTCTTGCTCTGTCACTCAAGTTGGAGAGCAGTGGTGGCATGATCAGAGCTCATGGCAGCCTCCGACTCCTGGGCTCAAGCAATCCTCCTGCCTCAGCTTCCCAAGTAGCTGGGACTAGACTGTCTTATTTTCAAGAATGGATTACTTATGTTAAGTGGGAGCTCCCTGTTTTGAGCTTTCTTTGAAGATCCATGGTTTGATAAAAGAGAGAATTTGGTCCTATTTAACTGCTTACAGAGAAAACTCTACATTTCATAGATGTGAGTTTTTCAAGTATGTAAGATGGGATTTAGTATTGACTGATCTCAGTTTCTGTATGTGTTGAGATCTTATGTAAGGCTTTTAGGATTGGGTGGATTAGGGTAGGGATGTAATTAGGGCCTTATATTTGCAAGGTGTAAAATTTCATGTGCTGCCTTCACACATTTGTCAAGGGCCTAAAGGCCTAGCCATGAATTCCCCTGCTCTCACCAAATATACCCCTCCTCTTTGTGCAAGAAAGCTTCCTACCAGGCTAGCTTTCCTATCATCTGGACCAGTTACACCCTACCTGGTCCTCAACCTAATGCATTTCACCTCCCTGCCAGCCCGTCGAATTATTCAAAACAAGCCAATGACATCCTACTATGGGAACTAAGGAATAACTCACCCACTTATTACTATAAAGCCAGCTTCCCACAGCCCCTGCTTGTTCGCTGTGTTCCTGAGTGCAACCCCTTTGTGGCCCTGCATGATGTATGATGTCCTCCCTCAGGCTGTGAGTATATGTGACTAATAAATTGCTGTTAATCTCGTCTGTCCAGTGTTAGCTATTTCGCTATCTCATACTTTTTAGGGTATCAATAGGATGAATAGGAGGTGATCAGAACAAGACTGCAAATAGAGACATCAAGAATGATTTCTAGGGCCGGGTGTGATGGCTCACGCCTGTAATCCTAACACTCTGGGAGGCCAAGGCGGGAGGATCGCTCAAGGTCAGAAGTTCAAAACCAGCCTGAGCAAGAGCGAGACCCCATCTCTACTAAAAATAGAAAGAAATTAATTGGCCAACTAAAAAATATATAGAAAAAATTAGCCGGGCATGGTGGCACATGCCTGTAGTCCCTGCTACTTGGGAGGCTGAGGCAGAAGGATCGCTTGAGCCCAGGAGTTTGAGGTTGCTGTGAGCTAGGCTGACGCCATGGCACTCGAGCTGGGGCAACAGAGTGAGACTCTGACTCAAAAAAAAAAAGAATGATTGCTTATTATTTCTTCCTGGAGAGAATAATGCCAGGAACAAAGTCCACTGTGTATTTTACAGAATACTGGTCTAGGGAAGGATTTCTCAACTTTGGAACTATTGACATTTTGAGCCTGAGAGTCCTTTATTGTGGGGGACTGTCCTGTGCATTGTAGGATGTCTAACAGTATTGCTGGCCTCTACCCATCAGATGCCTGTAACACTCACACCCCTTTGCCACAGCTGTGATGACCAAAATTGGGATTTTTTTTATCTTATCTATTTTTAGATATATCCAGGTAAAAATTTAATCATATATGTAGCCACAGGGCTTATTGAAGAATATATAGGCACTGTGCTTCAGAGATACTAATTTTCTTCTTTTTTCTTTTCTTTTACTTATTTTTCTTGCCATTCCTTATAGACATCTTGCAAGAGATACTAATTTTCTGGCCAGGCGTGGTGGCTCATGCCGATAATCCTAGTACTCTGGGAGGCTGAGGCGGGAGGATCGTTTGAGCTCAGGAGTTCAAGACCAGCCTGAGCAAAAGAGAGACCCCATCTCTACTAAAAAAATAGACAGAAATTAGCTGGACAACTAAAAATATATATATATAAAAAATTAGCTGGGCATGGTGGCACATGCCTGTAGTCCCAGCTACTCAGGAGGCTGAACCCAAGAGTTTGAGGTTGCTGTGAGCTAGGCTGATGCCCGGGCACTCTAGCCTGGGCAACAGAGTGAGACTCTGTCTCAAAAAAAAAAAAAAGAAAAGCAAAGAGATACTAATTTTCTTACTGTCCCCTACTCATGTCACAAGTTTTCAGTCCTGCACTATTTGCATGCTATATGGGCCCCTCTCTGCAGTGCATTCTTCAATGTCCTCTCTTTCCATTTTAAAATGTTTACTTTCTTTTCACAAGTAATGCGTGAGTTTATTTTTTCAGAGTTCCGTGACATTTAAGGATGTGGCCATAGACTTCTCACAGGAAGAATGGGAATTCCTGGACCCAGCTCAGAGGGACTTATATCGGGATGTAATGTGGGAGAACTATAGCAACTTCATCTCACTAGGTAAGGTTATTTATCCCAAATGATATTGGCATTCTCTACTGTCAATTTTAGAACTGTATTTAGAGAAACTAGCTAAATTTTTACTCTCTGTTACCAAAGCAATGATTTAAACTTTGTTAGGGTGGAAATAGGCCCCTCCATCTAACACCTAAACCTTCCCAGCCTGCTGTGTCCTTCAGACTTTCTCTGGACTCTGTAATTCCTCGTTTCCTTAATATACAAGGGGCTGGATTTGAATATGGCAAAAGCATTGTCCAAGAAACCAAATTTCACATTGTATTTGAGCTCAGAATTGATACAAATGCTTCATACTCCTTTATAATCCACCTGGGGTTTTGAGTTTCTCTAAAAATCAGAGGAGCCTGTAGAACATATACAGTGTGGGATGGATGCATAAAAATTTATTTAAAACTCAAGTAAACACATTCTGTTTCCTAAAATAGACATATTCACCTCTATATGCTTTGTGATTGAAAGTTAAAATCTAAGAACTTTGCATTTAACATTGAATGAATATCCTAGAAAAGATCTGAGAATGTTTCAGAAAGCCTCTTATCCTCTTAGCAAAATGATAACAATAAAAATTGATAGGTAATACACACATATTATGTGTATATAGTATCACATATAACATATCACCATACGTATTAGTGCTTAGATGCTATTCTGAGCATTGTTCATTATTAATTAATCCTCACAACAGCTCTATGAGAAAGATACTATTATTATCCTAATTTCAGATGAGAAAACTTAGAGGTTAATAATTTGCTGAGATAACAGCAAAAGAGGCAGATTTGAAGCCAGGCAGTCTTATAACAGGGCCAGTCTGTGTTCTCAACCACTACGTAATATTTCCTCTCACCAGAGCCTATGTGTGGTTAAATTACATTAAAGCCTGTTCTTAACCATTTGGTGTTTATTCTTTGTGGTCCAAAAGTTACCCTAATATGAATGTCCTTCGACTCCTTTGTGATCTTAGGCTTCATAAAGTACCATTTTGATCTATAGTTAATTATAAATGTTAACTAAATCTGAATCTAAGGACTTTTGAGTTTATAATTTCATGTCACATTTTTCTTTTAAGCAGGACCTTCCATTTCTAAACCAGATGTGATTACCTTATTGGATGAAGAAGGGAAGGAACCCGGGATGCTTCTGAGGGAAGGGACAAGACAATACTGCCCTGGTGGTGAGTGAGAGCTGAGAGGCATCAAGCAATCATTACTGCAGGTCTTAGCTAAACTGGTTAGGGTGGAGGCACGCCCTTAAGATGTTGTTGGGAATCTTTCTTCAAAAGCCCATGTACTGTGGAAGAAAAGCTTGAGACCTGAAGCAAATTAAGATCTTTTAAGCCTGGAATAGCAAAGGAGCTTTATGTTGACCTTGATTACAATGCAATTTCTTCTCTCTCATATTTCTCTCCCATGCAAGAGAGAGGAGCTGTTCTCAGTAGAAGAAAAAAATGATAATAAATATAAGAGCAGAAGTCAACAAAATAGAAAAAAGAAAAGCAGAGAAAATTAATGAAGCCAAAAATTGGTTTCTTGAAAAGATCAACAAAGATGGTAAACACCTAGCTTGATCAAGATAAAAAGAGAAAACATAAATTACTAATATTGGGAATGAAAGAGGGGTTTTTACTTCATGTCATACAGCCATTAAAAGAATAATAAGAGAATGCCAGGAGTAACTTTATGCCAGTAAATTTAACAATTTAAATGAAATTGAAAAATTCCTGGAAAAATACAACTTACCAGAACTGACACAAGATCAAAAAAAGGAAGAACTTTGTGTCTGTTAAAGTAATCGAATTGGCTGGGCTTGGTGGCTCACGCCTGTAATCCTAGCACTCTGGGAGGCCGAGGCGGGAGGCTCGCTCAAGGTCAGGAGTTCGAGGCCAGCCTGAGCAAGAGCGAGACCCTGTGTCTACTAAAAATAGAAAGAAATTAATTGGCCAACTAAAAATATATAGAAAAATTAGCTGGGCATGGTGGCGCATGCCTGTAGTCCCAGCTACTTGGGAGGCTGAGGCAGGAGGATCACTTGAGCCCAGGAGTCTGAGGTTGCTGTGAGCTGGGCTGACGCCATGGCACTCTAGCCCGGACAACAGAGTAAGACTCTGTCTCAAAAATAAAAAAATAAATAAAATATAGTGTTGATCCTTAATTCAAATCACTGTAGTATTTTTGCTCTGCGTCAGGCCAATTATTATCGCCGACCTACAGGCCTTGCCTATGCTAGGTGACTATGTGGTGACCAAAGAAGGCCATTACAAAATTGACTTTTGGAAGGGAGTATATATGCCGCAAAGAGAAAAAATACTTTTGAGTTCATAATTAAATACTTCAGAGAAGAAAAAAGAAATAGAATATGGATGATTTAGGGGACAAGTACTTTACATTCTTCATTTTTATATAGACTTTAGTTATTAGAGCAGTTTTAAGTTCACAGAAAACTACAGAAGGACACAGGGGTTTCCCATACACCCCCTGAGAATTATATTATTTTTATAAATTAATTTCATGGGTATCAACATTGTTTTGTATACTTATATTTTTAAAATGCTTTTTAAAGTCTGGTTTATTAACAAATATATGGTTTATCTACATCATAATTCACCCTATTTAGTGTCCAATTCTAAGAATTTTAACAAATGCATCTAGTTGTGTAACTACCACCACAGTCAAGTTTTAGAACAATTCTAAAGATTTCTTGTGCCCCCAGTGTTTCTTCACAAAGTTAAATCTAGCTTGTGGGCTAAGAAATACATTTTTCATCATGTTAAGGAAGTAACCATACAGTCCTATTATTTCATGTGCAGTTTAAAAAATAAGGAATGAATGTTGAATTATGTCAGATGCCTTTCCATTGTCTGTGGAAATGATCATTGTCCTTAAGAAAATGAATATGATGAATTATTTTAGTGTATTTCCTACTATTGAATCCCCTTGCATTCCTGGAATAAGCCACACTTATATTTTCTTTCAGCATGCTATGTGAGTTGATTTATGAATTTTCATGATATTCGTGTATAGTTTTCCTATACTAGATTTTGATTCCATTTTTACACTCAAAATAACTTGGAGTTTGGTTGTTGTTTTTTTTTTAATGTTCTGAGTCACTTTAGATATAATTGGTTTATGTGGTTTCTAAAGTTTTGATAATCTTCAGAATATTTTTAGAGTAGGTCTTTGATTACTTTCTCTATACTTTCTTAGAAAATTACCCTTTATTGCCATCATAGTCCATTATGATTTTCAAAAATATTCTGTTTTGTTAATTATTTGCTAGTGTCAAGAACTATGAAGGGCCTTCAGTTTCACACACTTGCAAGCTAACAAGTTAGCCTGCCGTAGTGTCATGGATGCTGGCAGAAGGTCCTAAGTCAAAGACAAACAATTTTATTGCTTACAGCACAGCAAGCAGCATGAGCATCTGCATTTTAGTGTCAGTTCCGCCTTGCCTGCAAGTCCCATGAGGCTGATATGGATGGATCTAGATAGTTTCTGAACATGCAATGAGGTACATTATAGGAAAGGAACCCTGAGCTTGAAGAACCCAAATCTTTTATTACGGGCAGTAAGTTTAAATGTAGAATTGGTAAGTAATGGTACAAACTCTAGTGAAGGTAAGTAAATCATTATAGTATGGTACAAAAGATTAGAGACAGATGTACATATTCATTTTTGGTTACAAAATTATGGGAATTAAATTAGTAACATTTAGTAATCATTGTGTATTTGGGGTTTGTAATTTAATGTTTGTCACTTAAGTTAGAAGTTGTTTCTGCCCCTGGGGAAATTTAGGGGCAAGAAGCTAACAGAGTAACAAATAAGAAAATTAATAAACATATTATTTCAAAATTAGGAAAAATACTAAAAAGATGAGCAAGAGTGTACTGGGATAGAGCGTTGCTATGGTTTGAATGTTTGTCTCCTCCAAAATGCATGTTGAAGCTTAATCCCCAATATGGCAGAATTGAGAGGTGGGATCTTTAAGCGGTGACTGGGTCATGAGGGATCTGCTGTCATGAATGGGTTTATGCATTCATGGATTAATGGGTTATCATGGGATTGGGACTGGTGGCTTTATAAGAAGAGGAAGAAAGACCTGAGCCAGCACATTCAGCCCCCTTGCCATTTGATACCCTGTGCTACCTTGGGACTCGGCAGAATCCCACCAGCAAGAAGGCTCTTACCAGATGCAGCTCCTTGACCTTGACTTCCTGGCTTCCATAACTTAGAAATAAGTTCCTTTTCTTTATAAATTACCCAGTTTCAGGTATTTTGTTACAAGAACAGAAAACAAACTAAGACAAGCAAGAAGTGCATACACTTAAATAAAGTCTATAGGAATAGCCTTTCTGAAGAAGTGATTTTTGATTTTAGACTTGAGAATGAAAGAAGCCAACCATTCAATGTTAGAGGATTCCTCAAAGAAGAAGCAACCTGTAAAAAGTCCTGTGTAATGGGAACAGTTGTAGGGCATTTTGTGAGCTGAAAGAGGCCAGTATGACGTGAACAGAGAGAATAAATGGGATAAGAGACTTGTTGATAAGCTGAAGCCTTATTATTCATGCTCAGGTATTTATATTTTATTCTGATGGTAAAGAGATATTATTGACACCATTTAAGAGACTCAAACATTTATCAGCATCAAAATCATTTCTTACAACAGCAGTCCCCAACCTTTTCGGCACCAGGGTCCAGTTTCGTGCAAGACATTTTTTCCATTGTCAGGAATTGGGGGTTGGAGGCAGGTGGAGCTCAGGTGGTGATGCAAGTGATGGGGAGCTGCTGTAAATACGGAGGAAGCTTCACTCGCTCTCCCGACGCTCACCTTTTATTGCTTCTTTGTTGCTAGTCTCATGTCTAAATTTAAAGCATAATCAGTGGTCCCCAACCTTTTTGGCACCAGGAACTGGCTTCATAGAAGACAGTATTTCCATGGATGGAGGTTGAGAGAGAGGTGCAGCTCTGCGGCTGGTTCCTAACAGGCCATGGACTGGTACCGGTCCAAGGCCCAGGGGTTGGAGATTGCAGTCTTAGAGAATACAAATAAGAACAAAACAAAAACATACCCAGGACTTGGTCCTATAGATTGTTTCAGTCATTTAAAAGTACCTCTGTATAGTTTAAACAAATCTCCAGATGATTCTTATTCACACTTAAATCAGTGCTTTACTGATTTGACTCTAGGACTTCACTTTTCATCAACCCCACCTCCACCCTTGGACTCCTTTATTCCCCGTGTTTCCCTTGCCGTTTTTCAAACTGTATGAAAGTACAATCTGTTTCATGACACAAATTAGCTTAATAATGATAGGGAATAATAGCAGTATGATATGGAAGATGGTTAGTTCATAGGTAATTTTTCTAGTCCAGTGGAACGAGCTTAGTAGAGGTACCTTTATAACATTCAGCAGAGAAGGCAAAAGCCTTCAACTTGATGCTTTATTGTCAGGAGCTCTTTTATCTTTATTTTAAGAAAATTAATACTAAGTGCCTGAACCCAGGGCACCTTCCGAAGAGGCATATACCATCCACCTTGAGTGGTCCCCTAGGTAAAGGCAGGCTGCACATTACCCTATTCCCACTTTATTGGTGTCCTCACTGGCTCAGGGCTTTATTTTCATGTGCAATGGCTCAGGGCTTTATTTTCATTTGCAATATCTAAGGACTTGAAATCCAGCATTTCCCCTTTGTTTTTGTGTATTTTAATATCCATGAAACCATGTTGAGCTGCCTTTTAGGTTATCCCTTGAGATATTAGCTATTAGATTTGTTAGTGTTATGCTGATAGAGTTGTATAGCGTTCAGTGGTCTGCTCCAGTCCTATTTTTCTTATAAATCCAATTATTTTGGGGTGTATTTTGTAGAATATAAGGTTCTTTGGGTACATTTATGTGGTATTGTAGCAGAAATGCCTTTGTTTGAGAGATATCCAATCCATTCACTTGTAATAGCCATTATTTTAGGTGTCTTTTATTTCTCTATAGAAGTTTTCTTGCTTCTGGAATAGGAAAACAACATGTGTTTGCTTTCTTATTTTCTTTCAGATTTGGAATCCAGATATAGGACCAATACTTTATCTCCAGAAAAGGACATTTATGAAATATGTTCATTCCAATGGGATATAATGGAAAGAATTAAAAGCTATAGCCTTGAAGGCTCCATTTTTAGAAATGATTGGGAATGCAAAAGCAAGACTGAGGAGCAAAAGGAACCACAAGAGGGATATTTCGGGGAAGTGAAAATTACCTCTGAAAAAATGACCACTTACAAAAAGCACAATTTTCTTGCTGACTATCAGATAGTTCATAATGGAGAAAAGTTATATGAATGTAAGGAATGTAGGAAAACCTTCATTCGTCGCTCAACACTGAGTCAACACCTGAGAATTCATACTGGTGAGAAACCTTATAAATGTAAGGAATGTGGGCAGGCCTTTAGACAGCGTGCGCACCTTATCCGACATCACAAACTTCATACTGGTGAGAAACCCTACGAATGTAAGGAATGTGGGAAGGCCTTTACAGTGCTCCAAGAACTTACGCAACATCAGAGACTTCATACTGGTGAAAAGCCCTATGAATGTAAGGAATGTGGAAAGGCCTTTAGAGTACATCAGCAACTGGCTCGCCATCAGAGAATTCACACTGGTGAAAAACCCTATGAATGTAAGGAATGTGGAAAGACCTTTAGACAGTGTACACACCTTACTCGACATCAGAGACTTCATACATCTGAGAAGCTCTATGAATGTAAGGAATGTGGGAAAGCCTTTGTATGTGCTCCAGACCTTAGAGTACATCAGAAAATTCATTTTGGTGAGAAACCTTACGAATGTAAGGAATGTGGAAAGGCTTTTAGAATAGGCCAACAACTTACTGTCCATCAGAGTATTCATACTGGTGAGAAACCATATGAATGTAAGGAATGTGGGAAGACTTTTAGATTAAGGCAACAACTTGTTCGCCATCAAAGAATTCATACTCGCGAGAAACCTTATGAATGTATGGGATGTTGGAAGACCTTCAGTAGTTACTCACAACTTATTTCACATCAGAGCATTCATATTGGTGAGAGACCTTATGAATGTGAAGAATGTGGAAAGGCTTTTAGGCTGCTCTCACAACTTACTCAACATCAGAGTATTCATACTGGTGAGAAACCTTATGAATGTAAGGAATGTAGAAAACCTTTTAGGCTGCTCTCACAACTTACTCAGCATCGGAGTATTCATACTGGTGAGAAACCTTATGAATGTAAGGAATGTGGTAAGGCTTTTAGACTTTACTCATTTCTTACTCAACACCAGAGAATTCACACTGGTGAGAAACCTTACAAATGTAAGGAATGTAAGAAGGCCTTTAGACAACATTCACACCTTACTCAACATCAGAAGATTCATAATGGTATTTAATACAAGAAAGCCTTCAAATGTATATTATGTTACAGAATATCTGAAAATTCATTCTTTGAGAAAATTTGTTTTGTGCTCAAAACTAAGCATAAGAAATTTTATATTAGAGAAAGACTACATTGCTTTAAAAGCCTTCTGTCACCATTTGAACACTATCTTCAGCAAATTCCTATGAAAGAATGTAATGAATGTAGAAAATCTTTAGCCTTATCTATCTAACATTATCTCCATTTCACCACTTTATTACCAGTATTATATTATTAGACAAGATACTTAAACTTTTGTGCCTCATTTTTCTCACTTGTAAAATGGTAATAGTACTTACGTATTAGTTATTTATTGCTGTATAATAAATTACCACAAACTTAGTAGCTTAAAATAATACACACTTAATATCTTATAATTTCTATGGATCAAGAGTCCAAGCATGACTTAGTTGGGTCTTCTGCTTCAGGGTCTATCACAAGGTCTCTTACAAAGTTTTAGCTAGGGCTGAGGTCTCATCTGAAGGGTTGAATGGGGAAGGATCCACATCCATCCAATATGGTTGTTGCTCAAATTCATTTCCTTGAGGCCTGTTTTATTGAGAGTCTCAGTTTCCCTGCTGGCTGTTGGCTGAAGGCTGACTACAATTCCTTGCTGCAATGGTCTCATCAGCTTAGCTGTTTGCTTCCTCAAGGCATACAAGCCATGAATGTGATAGAATCTGCTAACAAGATGGAAGTTACAGTATTGTGTAATCTAATCATGGGAGTAACATTCCATCACCTTTGCTGTCTTCTCCTGTCAAAAGTAAGTTACTAGGGCCAGCCCACACTTAAGGGGATTACACAAGACTGTGAATACCAGGAGACAGGATCATTGGGGGCCAATTTAGAGTCAGCCTGCTACACTGTAGTAGGATTGTTAGTAAGTAAATAATTAGAATAACAACAGTCCCGTAGCATGTATTCTGTAAATATTATCTGTAGTTGCTATTATCGTCATTAGTATTAGTGAATTCATATGAAAAGAATATCCTATAGAGGTAATAAATGTATAAATGTCTCCTGTCACCTCTCAGAACTTATTAAACATAAGATAATTTATTCTAGGTAAAATCTAGATTGTAGTGAATGTAAAAAGTTCTTCATCACTTGAGCTGCATCAGAAATTCCATACTAAAAAGAAACCCTATGAATTTCATGAATGTGATGTTGTTAAGAATACAATTATTGAAGAATCAAGAGGGAAATACGAAATGATTTTCCCATAATTCCATAAAGCAAAAGGCTTACAGTCTCTATTGTCTGACCACAGTTCAAGATCGACTAGAAACTATGAAAAAGATGGCATAAAATAAGCTAACCACTTAGGAGTTTAATATTGTTTGTACACGTTTGTGTGTGTGTATAAAACTCTTGTGTGAAAGAAGGAAAACATTCCATTACAGTCAGTTTACTTTTTGTTGCTCAAATTGCCCTATGTTCAACCAGTAGAACATGTTTTAAGTTGGGTTTTTTTAACATGATCCCACCAATAGTTTGATAGATTATTTGATTATGCCTGCACAATTTGGACAACTATGGAAGATGCTAGGGCACCAACTCATCATTCTTAAAATCAATAAGAGGAAAAATGAGCATTTATTTTCCTTTTCCCATATGAACCAAATTTAAGGGTCACCAAAAGTTCATCAAATTCAATTTTTTTAATTTAAGAGGTCCAGTAAATACAGAAAGATTAAAATTAGAAAAAAATCACCATTTTCTAGACCCTGATGGAATAATAGGTCCAGAAAACAGTCTTCAAACTAGTAGGTGTAAGATTTTCACAGTGAGAATTTTGTGGTGGATTTATCAAGTGGC
Source organism: Lepilemur ruficaudatus (assembly GCA_963574885.1). Taxonomy (NCBI): domain Eukaryota; kingdom Metazoa; phylum Chordata; class Mammalia; order Primates; family Lepilemuridae; genus Lepilemur; species Lepilemur ruficaudatus. Next base: position 18,216 of record CAUYRT010100066.1, on the reverse strand, counting down.
CCTCCTCTGAACCCTTTGGTCAGTTTTAGCTAGCTTCAAGAGAGATGGGACTATTACACACTGTGCACCTCCTGACATAATGCAACAGGAGGTACACACCACTACCTATGAAGCCTTATTGCTGTAATAATGAAGGAAGGAATCAGAGGAAGATGAAAAAGTGCAGTCATCCCTTGGTATCTGCTGGGAATTGGTTCTAAGACAACCCCCCCACCCCACTGATAGCAAAATCTGTTGATGCTCGAGTATCTTATATAACATGGCACAGTATGTATTTATGTATAACTTACGCACATCCTCCTGTACACTTTAAATCATCTCTAGATTGCTTATACCTAATGCATTGTAAATGTTATGTAAATAGTTGTACTGTAATTTTTTTTGTATTTTTTTTTTTTGAGTATTTTCAATTTGCAGTTCCTTGAATCTGCAGATATGGAGGGCCAACTGTAAATGGCACCACAAGGAAGAGGCCAATCAGATCCAGAGTGTGTACAGTTCTACAGAACAAATGACCTGTTTTCTTCACCTAATGAGTGACATGAAAAAGAAAAGAGGAAGGACGACAACCATTATCAGATTAAAAGAGACTTAAGAGACATCTCAACTAAACTTACTATGTACGTATTACTTGCACTTGGTTTGAACAAAACATAAGACATTTTGGAGACAGTGTGGGAAATGTGGACAGGCACTGAATATTAAGTGATATTTAGAAATATTAATTCTGTTAGGGATAACGTCAATGTGTTTATAAAAAAATCTGTTAGGCATACATGCTTACATATGAAATAATAAGATGTGTCAGATTTGCATTAAAATATTCCAGCAAAAGAAAAATAATTGGCAATAAGGGCTGGAAACTAGATTGGTAAAATGTTGATAATTATTGAAGTGGAGTGGTTTATTCATGAGAGTTCACTGTTGTAATATTCCTACTTTTGTATGTGCTTGAAATTTCAGTAATAAAATGTTTAACATCAAAACCAAAATTATAGACTACTTAGAAATGGATGCTGGCATATCTAACCTTGTCAGATGTCACCAAAGTTCTATTCAGTGAGAAATTAACGCCCTTTAATGTACTAAGGAAATTTCACTTGTGGATTCAGCCCTCGTCTTCGTCACTTACGCACAGTGCCAACACAGGGTCTGTTGCATGGATGGATGTGTTGAAGGAATGAATAAGCATTTATGTCAAGAAACCAGAAACAGTACAAAATAAAACAAACACAAGAGAAGCCAAGTACCGTAAAAAGTAGAAATTAAAAGAATAGACAATGGGAGACTTGATCCAATATTAATAATGACTAGATTTTGGCAGGTCTAATTATGGAAAAGAAAATGAAAGATAATACATTTAGAGCATTAACAATAAGATACAACTGTAGATTATCAAGGAGGTTTTTAAAAAAAATTGTAATACTACACACACACATGCACAAACATATATTCATTCCAGTACATGTAGAGATACGGAGGGATTATGCTTTTTTCTGTAAGAATGTTACTGTAATTGACTCAGTGCTGTAGAACACAGATAGATTAACCAATGTGTGTGTGTGGGTGGGTGCGCGCGCGTGTAAACTCCCTATTCAAGAAACTCCCCCAGGCAGCAACCACAGGGAAAACAGATTTCCCGAGGCCACACAGCCCACGCGGAAACAGGAATAGGGGCTCACCAGTGGGAAAACTAACAGCTAACTGGAAAGGGCCCCCCCCACCTCCCCGCAGCGCTTAAGACACAATCCTCCCACCACACCCCACACGCAGACAGACGGACAGAGACACCCAGACCCACGGGGACACACGGGCGGCTCCTGGGCTGGTGTCCCGCCCCCTGCGAGGAAGCCCCGCTGGGAACAGACCGGCCCAGGGGCGCACTGGCAGGCCAGCCCCGCGGGGCACAGGGGCACCGCGCTGGGGGAGACTCACATCCACAGCGGCCAGGCAGGCGTGAGGCGGAGACGGATCCCCACGAGGTTTCCTGGGCCCGCTAGCTCGGCCCTCCGCCGCTCCCGGGCTCCCGTGTACCGTGGCCTCGAACCGCTCGAAAGGGCAGGCCGTGGCCCAGCACCGAGGGAGGCATGCCCACAGAGGTCTGCCTCTCCCCAAGGCCTCAGGGACACGGTCCCTAGGCAACCGCGGCGGTCACTGTGACGCTGGGCGCCAGACCCGTGACACGCACATGCGTGATTGTGAGGTCGGCGGGCAGTCCCGAAGCCAGGCTGTGGCGGCCATGCCACCTCGCGCCCGCGGTGGAGGGCCATTGTGATGGAACCTGCTTCGTGTGTGCGGTGTCTAGGAGGGGGAAGAAGTCTCCGGCGGGGACCGAGGGCCAGACCCCAACCGTCCTGTTCTCAGGACCCCTTGGCGCCGAGCTCTGAGTCGGTTCCCGTTGAAGGCCTGGCTTTCTGGTGAGTGGAGAATACCTGCTTCTGGCTCCTCGGGGTACGTCGCGTTAGACGGTGTGGGCAGGTACGGGCTCACACGGTGGTGGGGGTGAACCGTGGCGAGGGGGCCTGGTGTCGTTGGGTCACCTCATGTTACCAGAGTCCTCAGGGGCAGGGGTCAGCCTGCAACTCACGGATCCTTGTGTCCGCTGCCTGCCTCTGTGGGACCTGGGCCTACCAGCTGTTGCCCTGTCCTCAGATGCCAGGGGCTCTGGCTTGTCCCCACTGCTGCTCAGCAAAGGGGGAAGCCCCGACCTAGGCAAGTCCGACTGCAAAGGTGACCGCAGCTAGGCCCCTCGGGGAAATGGGATCCTAGAAGGGCAGGTGGAACGGACCAGGCCTTTCAGAAGCGGGTCTGGGCTATTCCCAGACTGACGGTGACCACAGGTCTGCTTCCAAGGAGCACTGAAGGCCGGGAGCAAGTCAAGGAGAAGCCAAGGATACCTGTGACCACACAGGGCCTGTGCTGGAGTCCCTGGGAAGATCAGGGACTCCTTTGCCTCCACCCACCCAATCCTTCTTCTCCCTGAAAGCAGAAGCAGCCAAAGGGTTCTGTGGCACTACCCGGGCCCCACAGCCTTGCCCCCAGGAACATGGTATGTAAGTGTATACCTGCCAGCCCCCATCAAGGAAGAGATGAAAGGAAACACCACATTTATTCGAAGGCAAAGGCCGGCCACCTCGGGCTACATCTCATCCAGTGTGAATCGCCCAGTCACCTGAAGGAGCGTTTTATCCGAGGGTTCCCCTATGGGCACAATCTGTAGAAAACCAGATCTGCCTGATAATCTGGCATGCTTACCCAGTCAAAAAAATGTACAGAGAAGGGAATCCTCATTATAGTTATACTTATGAATGTTGTCCTGGATGAACTGTTGGAAGTATTCTGTTCATAAGATGGACAGAAAAGAAGAAAAGTCTATGCCCATGAAGAAGTTTCGGGGCAACTATTGACGGCGCATGTAGGAGAGCTGGGGGCCCACAGAGGAGAATTCACTCCCCACTGCCACCTGAACATGGATGAGGGGAGGAGAACAAAGCGAGTGAGGTAGCCCCAAGGCCACAGTTTCGTTGAAACATACTGTTCCTTCTGTATGCTCTGCTTCTTAATCCTCAGACCATGGGGAGTGTGGATGTGACCACCAGAGGAAAAAGGGAAGGGAGACAGCATCACCTCCCTTGACATCTCTCTGCCCCCGTCATGCACGCTGCGAATGGGTTCCCTCTGAGGTTTCTGTCCTCAATTGTGATGTGGTCTTCTTATGTTGGGAAAAGCGGCCCCTCCTGTGGGGAGGTTACTCCTATGCCTGCTGGTCCCAGTCAGTCCCCCGACTCACCCAGCCTTCACAGACCCATGTGGGAATTACACGGAAAACTTATTTCTCTAGGCCACACAACCCACAGGGAAACAGGGGAAGGGGCTCAATGTGGGAAAGCTAAGTTGAAATTAGTGCCCCCCCCAACTGTCCACAGCACACAAGACACATTCTTCCCACCACACAAAAATAACACACACTAATATACACACACACACCCTTCTCCCAGAATCACTCACACGCGAACACTTGGGCACACACACGTGTACTCAGGCGGCTCCTGAGGCTACAGTGTTCTGCCCCCTGCAAGGAAGCCCCATTAGGAACAGACCAGCCCAGGGACACATTCGCAGGCCAGCCCTCTAGAGCACAGCGGCCACAACTTTGAGGGAGACTCACACACATACTGAGGAGGCAGGCGTTAGGCAGCAATTGATCCTGCAGTGAGTCTCCCTGGCTCCAGTGATATTGTCGTCGGTGACATACTTACTATGTTCCTTGTGTGTCTTGCTCCAACTTGAATGTACCTTTGCCATTTTTCAAGAATTGTTGCTGGACTCATTCAACTTTGTCACTTTGTCGTTCTGATGGGACATAGCTCATTAAGGGCAATTTAGGATGCATGGTGACTGGTTTCACATGGCCTAATATTCTGTCCCTTCAGCATCCTGTATTGCACCCTGATCTTATTTTGAAAAAGTGTGTAATTGTCTATTTTAGATGACATTTATCATAGAACACCAGGATTCAATACTCTGTTTTTCTGACTGAGGCTTGCCACGAACTCCACACTGCATCATATTCTGTCAGTCATATCTTCAACATTATACTGTATTCCAGATCATATGACTCAAGTATAAGGGCTATTTCCCCCTCAACCAGGACCTACCCTTTTCCGTTCTAGGTTCCACTCAAAGCTTGGTACTTTCTTTGTCACTCTGTATTTGGGTATTCTAAGGTGTTAAATATGTTGCTTTTAGATCACAGTGAGATCTACCTGGAATTGTGCTTTCTTCTTTATGGTAGAGGATACATAATACACAATTTGTCTTTTACTTTGGAGGGGATATCTTAGCATGCCCCTGACCACCGGATCCTGAAAACTTTACTAACACGACAGACCTGTGCATCTTTGTAGATTCTTCTCTTACCTACCTTCTAGGAAACATGTAACTTAAGGCTTCTAGTGTGCATGACATCATTTGTCCCTGCTGTCTTATTAGATTTATGTCATCAATGTAATTGATTTTTGTAATAGTCTTCAGGGTTACAGATGGTCTAGAACTCTTTATACTGTACTTTGACAGAGGTGGTGAAATCATCAATATTTTTTCTCTCCCTTACAAACTGTTTCTGGTTTCCTTTCCTGATTTGGTAGAAAAGAATACAGTCATTCAAATCAATGGATGTATACAATATACTTGAGTCCACATTAATCTGTAGCAAAAATAACACTTCCAGAGGCTATTACTTGGTAGAGTTTGCAGTAGTCTATGGACTCACAACGTAGTAAAGAAACACCAAACAACACTGATGGAAAAATAAAAACCCAGACAGGTATATCATACAGAAGCTCCTTTGCTTTCAGTGTATTTGCTAGCACAACAAATCTAAACTTGTTTTGAGAAATAGAGGGTGAGGGTGTCAGAAATCAGTTCCCATGGCATGCACAACTTAGGGAGTCAAATAAGTAAAATGCCCAGGAAGCTCAAAAGGCTACACACTCAGGAGAAGTAAATCATCGCTTGTTGATATTTGAGCTTGGGTTTAAGGGTGAACTGATAATGACTCATGCTCCTGGAAGAGACAAAAGTATTTTCAGTAGTAAGGTATTTGTGATGGTTTTCAACTCATTCAACTTGGCTAAGCTATAAAATTTTTCACCCAGAATCTCCTTCTACATATGGTTCTGAGATAAAGATGTCCAAAAGAGAAATATGCATGGTATTTGGAAGGTGGAAGTGAAGCAGTACCATTACTTTTGGAAAGTCTTCACGAATGAACAAGTGGCTGTGTGGGGCATGTTCTCATGGCAGATAGCAGGAGCCGAGTCATAACATAGAAGCACATTTACAATTCTACCAAAAATGGTTGGGCACGGTAGGGGGAAAGTAAGTGGCTGTAGGACTGGATATTAGAGATTTAATTTTCACTTTACTTTTTTGATAATTTTTAAATTTTGTAACATGTACTTTCATTACCTAAACAAAACATTTAAAACACTTTTAAAAATATTAATGTATTAGCAAAACACCCCCCCATCCTCTTTAATCCTACTGTTGGAAATCTACCCAATAGAAACAAAAGATGTAAGGTTTACTGCATGATAGTTTCAGCTGAAAAAGTAGAAACAACCTGAATGTCTATGATAAGGAATGGCTCAAAATATTGACATACATTCCATTCTAGAAATATTGTGAAGCTTTAAAAACAATGATTTACATCTTTATGTACTGACCCAGAAAGGCGTTCATGATTATCTGTTAAGTGAAAAAGTCAAGTCACTGTGAAACGTCACTGTGGGGGTAAAACTTCCTCTATACACATGCAACAAACGCTTTCTGTGCACAGGCGGTTTAAGCACAAAGGAGCAACACACACATATTGGTTATCTCAGGGATTTGTGGGAAGGGAAGAGATTGTTATCATTTTATTTCTGCTGTATTTCACTGATTTCAGTGAAAACATGTTATGCAATTTTAGAAAATTTATTCCCAATAGTGGTTAATACAATAACTCAGAAACAACATTAAAATCAGATAAAATTTTACCCTTTAAATACGTTCCATTTTCCCACTTGAAAAAGAACATTTGATTTTCAAGGATTACTGAAATAAATCAATACTAATGAAACAGTATTTTATCAAATTTTTACCTAAAGAAAACATAGAAAATGTATATCTCCAAAAACACTTTCATGATGCTAGGAGGGAGGGAGGAGAGGAAACCTTACCGGTTTCTCACCACTATGAAGTGTCTGATGTAAATTAAGTTGTAAGCTATGATTAAAGGCCTTTACATATTCATAAGGTTTCTTTCCAGAATGAATTCTCTGATGATGTGAGAAGCTTGAATGATAGCTAAAGGCTTTCCCACATTCCTTACATTCATACGGTTTCTCACCAGTATGAATTCTCTGGTGTTGAGTAAGGTGTGAATGAAGTCTAAAGGCCTTACCACATATCACACATTCATGAGGTTTCTCACCAGTATGAATTCTCTGATGTCTTTTGAGGTGTGAACACTGTCTAAAAGTCTTTCCACATTCCTTACACTCATAGGGTTTCTCACCAGTATGAACCCTCTGATGTAGAGTAAGTTGTAAGCCATCACAAAAAGCCTTCCCACATTCATTACATTCGTAAGGTTTCTTTCCAGAATGAATTTTCTGATGGTGAGAAAAGCTTGAGTGATAGCTAAAGGCCTTTCCACATTCCCTACATTCATAGGGTTTCTCACCAGTGTGAATTCTTTGATGTATGGTAAGATGTGAGCGATGCCTAAAAGTCTTTCCACATTCTTTACATTCATAGGGTTTCTCACCAGTATGGAGTCTCAGATGTTCAGTAAGTTGAAAGCCACGAATAAAAGCTTTCCCACATTGCTTACATTCATAGGGTTTTTCACCAGTGTGAAGTCTTTGATGTTGAGTAAGTTGTGATCGCTGTCTAAAGGCCTTCCCACATTCCTTACATTCATAAGGTTTCTCACCAGTGTGAATTCTCTGATGGAGATTAAGTTCTGAGCCATAATTAAAGGCCTTCCCACATTCTTTACATTCATAGCGTTTTTCACCATTATGAATTCTCAGATGTTGTTTAAGTTGTGAGCAATGAATAAATGCCTTCCAACATTCCTTCCATTCATTGCATTTCTCAGGATTTTGAATTCTCTGTTGTTTACTAAGGAATGGCGTATTAATTTCTGTGCATTCCGTACATTCAGAAAGTTCTTTAGAATGAGTTCTTTTGTGGTGACTGAAGAATAAGTGGTAACTAAAGTTTTTTCTACATTTTTTATATTCAGGGATTTTCTCTCTATGATAAAATTCTTGAGTGAGTAAAGTATGTTGGCTAAAAATGGGCATATTTTCATGATTGATCATAAATTGCCTCAAATAACCCTCCTGTTGTCGCTCAAAATGACATTTGCATTCCCAAGTATCTCTGACAATGGATCTCTCAGGACTATGGCTTTTAAATTGTTCCATGCTAATCCACTGGGATGATTCTGTTTCATAAACATCCCTTTTTGGAGATAACTTCTTGAGCTCATCTCTTGATGTTAAGTCTGAAAGATAAGAAACATATTTTAATTTCTGGTTTTGTGTTACAAGAGAAATAAAATATCTACGGTAGCAATGAGAAAACTGAAAATAATTCACGTAAGAAATAAAAGGCTTGGAGAGCTCTTAAGAAAGGTAAGGTTAGCACCGGGAAATGAGAGCTCTTGAGAGAAAGTGGAGAGTTAATTAGGGAAGTAAATCAATTCAATGGTGCTGAAATTTTGATATGTCTCTGAAGCCACTTGGGAGTATGTTGCAATTATGGATGTTTAAGAAATATTCTAGATCAACTCAATCAGAATCAGAACCTAAGAGAGGTGGTCTTAGAATGAGATCAATTAACCAGAGTCCACAAGAATCTGTATGTTTAACACTATCAGGCCAAAGGCTTATGTGGCAGACTGTTAGTTATTCCCAAATATCTATTTTCCCATTTCTTTATTTCAGTTAAACCCATTGCTTTTAGTTGAGCATAAAGCTGCCCAATATAAACGTTGTATTTCCCAAGCTCCTTTGCAGCTGGGTATGCTGTGTAATTGGGTTCTGCCTAAAGAAATACAGAAGTATGACATAGTAGTTTCTGAGACCTTCCCTTAAGAACCAGATGGCCCCAGCCCTGTATCGCTTATTCTCCTTCTTCCTCACCAAAGCTGATGGCAATGTGGATTTGGTGTCATGTCTGTCACATCTGGTTTGGCAGAGCAGAGATATCCTTCCAGCTTGGACTTTAATGCAAGAGAAAATTATACTTCTAACCCCGGGTCATACATTTTATATTAAAAAAAGAAAAATAAATTAAAAAATTAAACTTCTGGCCAGGCGCGGTGGCTCACGCCTGTAATCCTAGCACTCTGGGAGGCCGAGGCGGGTGGATAGCTCAAGGTCAGGAGTTCAAGACCAGCCTGAGCAGGAGCGAGACCCCGTCTTTACTAAAAATAGAAAGAAATTAATTGGACAACTAAAAATATATAGAAAAAGTTAGCTGGGCATGGTGGTGCATGCCTGTAGTCCCAGCTACTTGGGAGGCTGAGGAGGCAGGATTGCTTGAGCTAGGCTGACGCCACGGCACTCACTCTAGCCTGGGCAACAAAGAAAGACTCTGTGTCAAAAAAAAAAAAAAAAAATTAAACTTCTATATAGTTTCAACCACTATTATTTTGATTCTCTGTCACAAGCAGCCTAACCCATACCCATACTAATACAACTTCAAACAGAACTGAAATTTTAAAAATCCAACTCCTTACCATGAGAATATAAGGCCTCTCTGCTTACAAATAAGATTTCCCCTTTCTTCATTGTGCTATAACCAGATTAACCTTTCAACAGCTAGGACATGGCAAAGCTTTTCCTATCTTGGAGCTTTTCACAGGCTATTCCATCTGCTAAGAATCTTTTTAACTAGATTTTTTGTATGGCTGGCTTCACTTCATCTAAGTCTCAGATTAAAAGTAACTTCCTCAAAATTGTATTCCAGATAATATTATTTAATTAAGTCCTTGCCTTAAGTACTATTGGAATGACATATTTATTATTCATCCTTTTAATGTTTATTTTCTTACCCCCAAAAGTACTGAATGATAGAAAAACCATTACAAAAGCAACCGTTACAATATAATAAGCATCCCATAATCAATTGCTGAATAAATTAAATGATTAAAGAAATGGAATTAAGATGAGAATAAAAAGAAATACAAAGTTTACAAACTGTTGAGAATCATAATCATTTAAAGTCCTTAAATCTGTACCAAACTACCAAGCATGTCTCCATGCTTCTACTCACCCCTACACCTACCACAGTGATTTTATATATAAACACATATAGAAATAAACCACATACTTGGTTATATATAACAAACCACTCCAACTGAATGGCTTAAAACAGTAATAATCACTTATTCTTATTATCTTTCAGATCTGGGGATTAACTGAGCTCAGCCAAGCAGGCATTCCTTACTTGGAGTTTCTCCAGTGGTAGTCACACAGTGATCAGGCTTACGTCATTTCAATAGCTTCCTCACTCATATGTCTGGTGCCTGGCCTGAGGAGGAAGAGCTAGGGGCCAGCACAACTGTGACTCCTGGGGCTGTCTTTATGTGGTCTCTCTATATGATCTGTCCAGCATAGCTGTTTCGAGGTAATAGATATCCTTTTCACCTGACAGCTCAAGGCTCCAAAACCATGCAGAGAGATGCGAGGAGGGAGGAAGGGGAGGTGAGCGAATGCTAGGCAGTACTTTTATGACCTAGCCTCAGAAATTACACAGCATCACTTCTGCCACATTCTCTTTGTTAGAAGCAAGTCACTAAGGGCTGTCCCATTTTCAAAGGAGGAAAGTTAGACTGTTTTCTTGTGGGAGTGTATACTTCAGTAGTGTTAAGTATATTTACATTGTTGTGCAACCAGTCTCCACCTTGCCAACCCAACATTCTAACCAGCTGGCCTACTCTTTGCAAGAGCTTCCTGCTTCCTGATTAAAACTCACCTGAGTACCATCTTCCCGTCTCTTTCCTCACAGCCATCCAGGGCTCCTTCCCTTGCTCCAATGAGGAGATTACAGCTGGCTTAGAAATAGAAAGTCCTGGTTGTAAGAAAAGAAAGTGAGTTGAGATGGGAATGAAAGTACCCAAATACAGTGATTCAGAATTGATTAAAATAGAAATAAATCATAGGTCAAAATGGTACTTGATAAGGGATACAGAGGAAAGAAAGGAGAAGGGATAAAATACTCAAATTCAGATGAATTCAGGATCATATGAAACAAAGAAAAATATTTAAAATATAAACTATTTGTATAATATTTTTAAATTACTTAAATTTACATAAATCTTTCTGTATTCTTATTCTGCTATGAGAAAAAAAGCTTTTTGAGATATTCCCATTTTTTTTCCTTTCAAGAACTCAAGGTTTTAATATTCCCATTTTTTAATGATAAATGTATAAAGTTCTTATAGTATAACTTCCAAATGCAAATTACTTAAAAGAGAGCACATTTGTTACAGGAAATGGAATAGTGCTCATTTGAATTATAAATAATAAATGACCTTTCTTGATCCAGCCTATCACTACATTAATTGGGAAAGCAAAAGTCTTCACTCCTGGAACCCACGTGTTTCTACGCACCACACTGGCATGTTTATTACAGTGAAAGTGAAACCAAAGACAAAGCTTGGTTTCTTTCACAAAGTTACGCTGTAACGTTGCAGAATTTCACTTCTGCCCCTTAAACATCAAGGATGAAAGTCATTAGAAAAAAGCATAGGGAGGCAGGAGAGTGAGGGAAAGAAAAAAAAAAAAAAAAGGACTCAACAAACACATAAGACTGGGGAAAATGGAAGTGCGCCTCCATCCAGCTGTGCTCGTTTCATCACAAAGAGAAAAAAACTCATCTAGCTATTTGAAAGCTAGCCCTGAAATTCATAGGAGAGAAAGCAGAAATTCCAAGAAGTAGACGCTGAATTGTTAGAGGGACCTAAATTGTTAGGTTCTGAATTGTTAGATAACTTTACCGAGTGAAACCAAGTTGCTGTAGTTCTCCAACATCACGTCCTTGTACAAATTCTTTTGCGCGGGGTTCAGGCATTCCCATTCCTCCTGAGAGACATCTACAGCCACATCTCTGAACATCACCAGCTCCTAAAGTGACAAATCACAGTACTATTTTTGAAATTATAAGAAACATTTTTAAAAAGGAAACAGAGGTGCTAAAAGAAGTCACTGTAGGAAAGGGTGGGTATATAGGCTAAGCCTGTGACATGGATGAGAAAGAAATTTATTACGACTGAAGCAGAGTGCCTACGTGTTCTTAAACAATTCAATGTCTTTTTTTTTTTTTGGATGTATTTTTAGTTGGCCAATTAATTTCTTTGTATTCTTAGTAGAGACGGGGTCTCACTCTTGCTCAGGCTGGTTTCGAACTCCTGACCTTGAGTGATCCTCCCGCCTCAGCCTCTCAGAGTGCTAGGATTACAGGTGTGAGCCACCACACCCGGCCTAAACAATTCAATTTCTGCAGACACATCCTCTTGTGTAGTAGGGTAGGAAATTCCTGTTAATCATCTAGAAATTAAGAAAATAAGTGGAGGCTCCCAATTACATTAAATAGTTGGAAACTTTTTAGTCTTTCCAGAATGTATTACAAACATCTCCACCTTGAGAAAGAGGACTTGAAGATTTTTTTCATCATTATAACTATTATGCCATAGGTATTTTTGGTTTTTATGCGAATTCTTTAGGAAATATCTGGTAAAAAGGCAGGGTGGCTCATGCTTATAATCCCAGTACTTGTGGAGGCCAAGGCAGGAGGACTGCTTGAGGCCAGGAGTTCAAGACCAGGCTGGGCAACATAGTGAGACCCTGTCTGTACAAAAAGGTAAAAAAAAAAAATTAGCCAGATTTGGTGGTGTGCCTGTAGTCCCAGCTACTTGGGTGGCTTGAGCTCAGGAATTCGAGGCTGCAGTGAGCTATCATCAGGCCACTGCATTGCAGCCTGGGCAACAGATTGAGACCCTGACTCAAAAGAAAATTGGTACAGATTATATTTTCCACAGATACAGCAGTATCTCTAATCCTATATATTCTTCTTCAGTATAACCTTGACGTGCCTGCTTCAATTGGTGTGGGGGTCTGTGCCCCCTTCTCTTGAACCTGAGAGGACACTTGTGACTTACTCAACCTACAGAGTACAGCAAAAGTGATTATGTGACTTCCAAGGCTCAATGACAATATGTTTCATACCTCTGCTTCACTTTCTTAGGATGCTCATTCTTGTAATGCAGCCACCACGTGCCTAAGAAGCCTTAGCAGCCCATGGAATAGCTCATGAGGAAGGAAACCAAGGCTCCCCAAACAACTGCCAGCAACAGCTTGCAAGCCATGTGAGGGAACTATTTTGAAAATAGGTCATCTAGCACACAATCAAGCCATTTCAGCTAATACCACATGGAACAGAGGTGAGCTGTCCCTACTAAGCCCTGCTCAGATTGCAGATTGGTAAGCCAAACCACGATTGTTTTTGCTTTAATATACGAAATTTTGAGGTAGATTTTTCTGTTGGTGGCGTAACATTTGATCTTACTAATATAATAAGAGATTTAATCATTCTCTTAAACGTGAATCTCTGGGGTAGACAAAATCTCTAAAGTCTTTCCTAAGGTACATATTCCATTGTTTTTCAATTACACCTGAGAGATCTTAACTGTTCTTATCCACCACCTCTCTCTGTACCTGAGTTCCTAAGTTAGAGAACACTGATGTAGAATAATCCAGACTCATACAGAGATGACCTAAGTCTAAGATACTCTGTTCAATCTAAAACTGGAGTTTGTAATTGATGATCATCTATTTTCTGGTAAGATCTTCAATTTTCTATGCAAGTACCAATGATATCTTCAATTTTCTATGCAAGTACCAATGATATCTCCATCTAAAGCCTCACAAAGCAAAAAGGCTCTCTGGTGAGCTCTCCCAACACCAATTTCTACCATATCTAATTAGAAAACACAAAACTGTGAATTTGTCCATCCTTTTGTTAGCCTTTCTGAATCACTGAATCACTTAATTGTCTGATTTGTAGATCAGAGGATTGGTTTTTTGTGATTCAGTCTGAAAGTCTTTTTTTTTTTTAAAACATGAGGTAAAGCCCATATGCATTTATTAATAAGACATACACTTGCTCTCTGGTCTTAGTTTTATCGTGTAATTATTTTGTTAATTCTCTCTTGCTCACTCATTCACTCCATATATATCTCTGTGTGTATGTCTTAAGTCTTACATTATATAAATTATTTGCTGACTTTCTCACTGCAAGATAAGCTCCACATGTGAAGATTTGTGTGTAAGTGATTTTTCCCCCCACCTATTCCTAGAAGAATGGCTGTCATATAGTAGGTACTCAATAAATTATTTGTTAAGGCACCTCATCAAACCAAAGTTCTGACAAGGGAAACACTAACATTTTTCTCAAAAGAATACTAATTCTGTTTTTTCCTTATTCCTGGTAGGAGATTGAGCATAAAGGAGATGAAGAATGATGTATTTAACAGGCATATGAACACTGGTTGGAGAGGAGAGGAGCAAAACACAAAGGCCCTGTACTTCCAGCACTATCACTTACTCACTAAAAAGTCATTGTGTAAGTCTCAGGCAGATAACAGTGTCAAGATAAAGAATGTAAGTATTCATATGCCCTATAGGAAAAAAAAAGAACTACTTTGATTAGGAACAAGAAAATACCAACTTACATGGGCCATGGCTTTTTTTAAAATTGAACTTATTAATTAATCCTCTTCTTGGTTCCTCTGTAGGAGAAACTCAGTCCAGAGAAGATGTTGCTGGGTGAGGGAGGAGGGGGGTAAAAAAAAAAAAGAGAGAGAGGAGATGATTGCCTCTGAGCTCTAAAAATGTTAATTTAGAATGACATTTTTCTTTCCCTTTCATGTCTCCTACTCCCAATCCCCATACACACATATATAAATGATTAGAGCAAATTTAGACAAATCACAGCTTTACTCAAAACCATGAGAGAACCCAGCTATTGCAGAATGGACTCAAGAAAAGCGGCTCAGGCTCTTCAGCAGAAGGGATTTAGTTACGCCAGCCCAGTGTTCCAACACTATGATGAAACGGATCTGACCGACCTGCTCGACTGCCCTGGGCAAAGTCTCACTGAATTAAGAGGAAAAAGGAAAGGAAATGGACATTATGAGAAGAAAAGGTAAGGGAAATAGAAAACAGACCCCCAAAGATCCAATATATATATAACAGGAATTTCAAAAATAGAGGCTAAAACAACACAGATGGAAGAGAATACATAGAACAAAAACTTTCAGACCAAAATAAATTCTTGAGTCTTTAGTTTCAAGTACAGTACTGTGAGAATTAAAGAAGAATCACACCTGCAAGCATCTGGGGAATCTTCCTAAGTTTGTCCTTGAATACAGACAAAAAGACCTAAATATCTTCTAATAAGAAATCACAAAACAATGCATATCATGGCCTAATCTTTGAAAAAAAAATCGAAACACGTAAGTACGTAAGCATACTATATATAAATGGCTTTTTCTGAGGCTGTGTGATGATAAACGTGGGGTGGACAGTGTGATTTTGGCTTTGTGTTGGCGTGTAAATCTACAGCTGACTACTTCGAGTGTATCCCTAATGCCTGATCGTGTGAGCCTGCGTGTAACGGTTTGTGTAAATGTGCTTTTCCTTCACATAAGTAAATGAGTCTTTCATAAATAGCCACCCACAATCGATGTCACAGTCACAGGCTCCATTCACACAGGTGGTCACGCACATAATCACACTGTCACAAAAGCACAACCACATACTACTACCCAGTCGCAGTCACGCACACTTAGCCCAAAGATAAACCCTAGTCTCCCTCCCGCGCTCACAACACAGCCCACCCCTGCTAAGGGCGCCCTCGCTCTCAGAGGCCTAAATCTACAGACATTCCTCCTCCACGGCCCCTGGTGATGCAGGATTCCTCACCGTCAGCATCCTCGGGAAGGTCTCTGGTCCAATTTCTGATTCGGATTCCAGGCGAGGCCATACGCCCATCCCTGCCTTCTCAAGCGGTCCCGGGACGCCCTCACCTGCGTCTGCCGCCGGACCATTCCACCGGGGCGCCCACCGGAAGTAGCTTTGGACCGCGGTGCCCTCTGGGAAACGTAGTCCGAGGGTGGAGGAAGGCTGTGCGCTCCGCCGGGTTAAGTCCTCCGCCGGGCTCCGGGCTGCCTTGCGCAGTTTCACTCAGGGCTGGCGCGAGCCAGCAACCTGCCGGGGATCGTTTCCGGGTTTCTGTGGGGACGGATTTTGGCACTGGCGCGGTGGCTGTCCCTATCCCATCATAGGGGCGGTCGCGTGCGGAGACTTAGCGCATTGTTGTCGGCTGGTGCGGAGGGATGTGGCCTCCCCAGTCGTGAGGTGGTGGTGGGGGGTCTGTTTTGTTGTGGAGCTCCGCTTGTCCGAAGGCGACTCCCGCCGGGAGGGAGAGGGTGTGTGTCGTTTGCGAGGACGTTTGCACGTGAAACGGTTTTGAAAAAGTTTGCGGGAGTGGCTGGGCTGTCGGCCCGCGTGGGTTCGTGCGGCGAGCTTGGCCACTCGTGCAGTGATTGTGAGGTGGATACGTGATGTGCCGGTTTGAAACGGTGTGATTGCGCGTGTTTACGGGGAGCGACGTCACAAACACAGTGACCTTGTAACAGGCTCAGCAGCACAGATTTCCACCCGCCAAGGCCAGCCCGGCTACAGCTACTGTCGAGTCTGTCAGTGGTGGAGACCAACACTCGTTCCCCAGTATGGCACCACTCCCTGGTGGCGGGTTGACTACGTTGGACTGCTTCCATCACGGAAGAGGCAGCAGCTTGTCCTCACTGGAGTAGACACACTCTGGATATGGATTTGCCTTCCTTCCATGAAATGCTTCCGCCAAAACTACCATCCAGACCCTTCAAACGTGAAGATTTGGGTTACGCCACCAGGTGAAGAATCCCAACCAGCTGAGGTGCGTGGTGAGGGTAAAGGGAATACAAAATGGACAGTGGCTTTTATCATTAATAGGAGGTTTTTAAAAAGTTTAAAATGAGTAGTGGGAAAATGTAGTTAAAAATGACAGCTATAACCAGGTGACCAGTTACAGAAAGGACTGTAATTGTCATGGGTATTTCTTCCTTATTTTGTTATGTGTGTGTGTAGCAAAGCTTTGTTTTCCTCCCTTTCTTATTTCTTTATCATGTAGTATAAGATGTACTGACTTTATATCATGGTATTTAAGTATCGTTAACTTCATAATTTTTAAGTTATAGGATATATCAAGGAGAAGGGTAAACATCACCTAGATTTTGCATCCTCTTCTGGGGAAGGAGTTAATGTATTTTTGGTTGCACACAGGATAGTTGTATCATGTTAAGCAGAAATATGATCCTGTTACTGTCTTTATTCAGATATTAAGCATGGTTTTAGGAGATGCTTATGGGTACCAAGTTGACAAGGGTGGACTTGTAATGGTTAATTTTATGTGTCAACTTAGCTGGGCCACAATGCCCAGATATTTGGTCAAACATTATTCTGGATGTTTCTGTAGAGGTGTTTTTTGGATGAGATTAACATTTAAATCAGTGGACTTTGAATAAAGCAGATTACCCCCCCAATGTAGGTGGGTCTCAGCCAATCAGCTGAAGTCCTTAACAGAACAAAGACTAACCTCCGCTGAACAGGAAGAAATTGTGTCAGCAGACTGCCTCTGGACTCAAGTTGCAACTCTTTGGGTCTTCAGCCTGCTGGCCTGCCCTGCAGATTTTGGATATCAAGCCTCAACAATTGCATGAGCCAATTCTCTTGATAGACAGATTGGCAGACAGATACAGACAGATATATGTATACATAGGTATATATATTTATATACACACACACACCTTCCTTTCCTCCCTCCCTCCCACCATTCTGTTTCTCTGGAGAACCCTGACTAACACACTGTCCTAAGAAAGGAAGGAAGAAGAAGAGGAAGAAGAAGAAGACACATAATATGAAGCAGCAATTCTAAGGTAAGGTTTGGGCCTCTTATCCCTTCTTCCCTGGGCAGAATACCCGCAGTCATTCATGCTTGGGTCAAAACTAATAGTTTGTTGGAAGAGAACATAAGATAAATCATTCATTGCATAGTACTTAAAATATGCTGAACTGTAAATCTAACCTAAAGACTTAGTGTTTTTTCACCTACTTTTTGAAGAACTTCCATTTAATAAAATACCCCAAATATATAATTCTAAAATCAACAGGTGGTTCTTGTAAAAGAAAATAGGAAATAACAGGTATACTTACATTTAAATTTATATAATTAAAAATTAGTATCACATCCTGGAAATCATCCCTGTTAATATATAAGGCACAACTCTAGATATTTTTTTTCTATTGGTGAGGTCTGATAGTCTATCTGTATGTATACACTGTGTAATGGGAAAAAGCCGGAAGGAACTTAATGTATCCAAACAAAACAATGTAACCATTAAAAAATTATAACTTGCCGGGCGCGGTGGCTCACGCCTGTAATCCTAGCACTCTGGGAGGCCAAGGCGGGCGGATCGCTCAAGGTCAGGAGTTTGAAACCAGCCTGAGCAAGAGCGAGACCCCGTCTCTACTAAAAATAGAAAGAAATTAATTG
>CAUYRT010100064.1:0-14898 GCA_963574885.1 Lepilemur ruficaudatus | reverse complement strand
GCATGCGCCACCATGCCCGGCTAATTTTTTACATATATTTTTAGTTGTCCAATTAATTTCTTTCTATTTTATAGTAGAGACGGGGTCTTGCTCTTGCTCAGGCTGGTCTTGAACTCCTGACCTTGAGCTATCCACCCGCCTTGGCCTCCCAGAGTGCTAGGATTACAGGCGTGAGCCACCGCGCCCGGCCCATGGAAGCATTTTAAATGCATTTTGCTAAATGAAAGAAATCCACAAGTCCACATATTATATGATTCCATTTGTGTGACATTCTAGAAAAGGCCAGACTATAAAGATAAAAATTAGATCAGTGGTTGCTAAGATCAGGGGAAGTAGGGATTGTTTGACTACAGAGGGATCTCGCTAGGGACTTTTTAGTGTGATGGAACTGTTTTATATGATATTGGAGGTGTAGATATATGACTCTATGTACTTAAAACCCATTCAACTGTACACCACAAATGTAAACTTTATGCAAATAAAAAAATCAGACCAGTATGTCACGGGAACCCAGGACAGATGCAGACTGTGACAACTGAATACAACTTTATTAGAAATGTATGCCATAACCTGACCAAAGCAGATGAGAAAGAAAAGAGCTGTCTTATGTTACTTTGGAAAATGTTATTTTGACTAGATACTATGAGGCTAAAGACAAAAAGAACTGTACAGTTGGCCCTCCCTATTCTTGGGTTCTGTATTTGTGGGTCCAACCAACCATGGATTGTGGATCAAAAATTTTAACATAGCATTTATATAAATTGGTGTAGTACATTTAACTACACATCCTCCTGTAAACTTTAAATAATCTCTAGATTACTTATGATACCTAATACAGTATAAATGCTATGGAAATAGTTGTTATACTGTATTGTTTAGGGAATGATAAGAAAAAAACGTCTGTACATGTTCAGTACAGATTTTTTTATTTTTGCAGATACCAAAATATATGGATGCTTAAGTCCTAGAACCAATCCCCCAGATACCAAGGGACAAGTGTACTTTGAGGTATTGGGAAATTTTCTATAATGGGCCAGATAGTAAATATTTTAGGCTTTGAAGTCCTAAAATTCAACATGGTCTGTGTTGAATGATTTTGTTTGTTTTTAAACACTTTTGAAAATATAAAAAATATTATTCCATAGGCCATAGAAAAGCAAGTTGTAGGTTAGATTTGGCTCACTGGCCATTGTTTGCTGACCCCTGCTATAATAAACTTGTTTCTTACGGAGGCTTGGAATAGCAATTCTGAAACTATATTACAAACTCAGAAAAACTCAAATTGAGAAACAACCTATAAAATACTTGATCAGTATTCCTCAAAATAATAGAGGTTGTAAAAAAAAGATAGGACTGTAACAGTTGTGGAGCAGAGGGAACCAAAATGATATGATATCTAAATGCAATATGATATTCTGGGTGAATCTTGGGACATAAATGGAACATTAGGGGAAGACTGTGAAATCCAAATAGGATCTGAAATTTAGTTACAGTATTATACCAATGTTAATTTCTTGGTTTTGACCAATGTACCTACCATGGTTACATAAAATGTTCACGAGGGGAAGATGAATGGAGGGTATATGGAAACTCTTTGTAACACTTCCGTACCTTTTGTATAAATCTAAAATTTTCCCAAAATAAAGTTTATTAGGAATAGGTATCATTTGATTTTATCACTTAATGTCTCATTATAAACACTCCCATATTATAGAATGTTTATGTATGTATATATTTATTCACTTAGTGGCTGTAGTAATAATATATCAGGTTGGTGAACTAGTGGCATGGTAAACAGAGTCAGATAAAATGTATGCATTATATGGGGGTATAATTGACAAACATAAAATATTTAATTACTTTCAGTTCATATTATGATCTCCCATTATGCAAGGTCTTATACTCTTACTCCAAGATTTGTTGTACCTTTTTTTTTTTTGAGACAGAATCTCACTCTCTTGCCTGGGCTAGAGTGCCATGGCTTCAGCCTAGCTCACAGCAACCTCAAACTCCTGGGTTCAAGTGATCCTCCTGCCTCAGCCTCCTGGGTAGCTAGGACTACAAGCACGTGCCACCGTGCCTGGCTAATTTTTTCTATATATTTTTAGTTGGTCAATTAATTTCTTTCTATTTTTGGGAGAGACGGGGTCTCGCTCTTGCTCAGGCTGGTTTCGAACTCCTGACCTTGAGCGATCCTCCTGCCTTGGCCTCCCAGAATGCTAGGATTACAGGTGTGAGCCACTGTGCCCGGCCTGTTGTACCTTTTTTTATTGTATGGTCCAGACATCTCCATTTACTTTTAATCCCAGGTAGTTTATAATTTTGCAATTATATTTGGTACCTTAAAAAAAAAACCCTATAAATTTTGTACTGTAGAACAGCAATTAAGTTTTTACAGAGTTATAGTCATAATTTACATATTATTAATATTTACAAGTAGTAAGTGTATAGCCCAATGATGTTTAATAAGTTTATAGGGTTGTGCCACTATCATTACAATCCAATTTTTAGAACATTTTCATGACTCCAAAGAGTAATTCGATGGTTGTTTTGTTACTGTTGAGTTATGAGAGTTCTTTTATTCGGAATACAAATCCTTTGTCGGGTGTCTAATGTGGAAATATTTTCTCCCAACGTGAGGCTCGTTTTTCACTTTCTTAAATGTTGTGTTTAGAAGCACAAAAGTTTTTTTTAAATTTTAATTAAGTCCACTTTATTAATTTTATTTCCTTTTGTAGCTCATCCTACAAGACAGTAGTCTTGTCTCAGAACTAACCCACGTTCATGAAGATTATCTCTTGTTTTCTTCTCTAAGTTCTATACTTTTACCTGTTAAATTTAGGTCTGTGATCCATTTTGAGTTAATTTTTGTGAATGGTTTAAAAGTCTTAATTCATTTTTCTCCATATGAATATTCAATTATCCTAGTGTCATTTGTTGAATAGACTATCCCTATTGAATTGTCTTGGCACTTCCGCAAAAAATCTCTTGACGTTAGTATTTTCGTACTCTCAATTCTGGTTCGCTCTTCCCATTGGCTCCACGCCTTTATAAGTCTCACTTTTAGTGGCCTTTCCGGAGGCCCCAACCCTGATCCTAACTCAGGCTCCTCCCAGCCGCTTTTTCTCGCTAGCCTGTCACGGCCCGCCGTGTACTGTACCACTTTCTCCAAATCTTTTTCTGTTTTTGAAAACCGCTTCCTGCAAGCCCTTTTCCGACAGACGCTTTCCGTGAATGTCCGCTTACCTTACCTTTCTCCTTTCCACGAATCCATTTTCTGCTATGTCGACACCTGACTGAACTATTTGTCCTTCCAAAACCTTAAAAAAAAAAAAAAAAGCGAATAAAGGCTGCGGCGATATTACTTCTCGGCCCAGCCCGCTGAACGCAGTTTAGCCCGCCCATATTTGCCTTGTAAAGCTTGAGTCTCTGAAAATCTGCCCATTTTCCCTAAGAGTCGAAGTGCCAGGAAACGAGGCAGTTTCAGAGGTTTATCACCTTCCCTGACTGCTGCCCCCAGACCCGCCGCTTTGCCGTCTGTACGGCAGCTCGCCAAACATGGCTGCCCCGGTGGGCCACGACCGGCTGGGCTCGGCCATATTACCTCCTGAGACCATCCCGGAAATCCCGTTGTCCGCGCTCCTCCAAATATTTGAGACCCTCCTCGGTCGCCGTAGGCGGACCGGGAATCGGTGCGAGAGGTCCCGGAGGGGAAGCGGTTTACGGAAGTGTAACGTTTAGGCCCTTCTTGTGGGTCTGGAGAAAATCAGTTCAGTGTGTGGTTTTGTACCTGGAAGTTTTTGTCTCTTACAGCGTGAGGGAGGTCTGTGGACGTGGTGTAGCATGGATTCATGTAGTTCTCGGCGGGGGGACGAGAAGGGAGCACCAGGCGGAGGTGTTTGGGAAGTACCTGGGGGGACTCTGTAGTGCTCTCGTCTGTGGTCTGCGTGGCTTTGGTGTCAGTACAACGATTAAGGGTCTGCAGTGATCAGTGACCGTGTCGGGATTGTTAGGGTATGGGGTCTTTGCGGATCACTCTGCTCTTGAGGGATGGAGGTTATACTTACTATGTATGCATGCGGTGTCTGGTTTGGGTTCAGGATTTAATTTGGGACTCAGTGATGTTGGTGTCGGGAGGATGTTCATCACTTGAGAGTGTCTGGTGCAAGTTTCGGATTAATAAGGGGGCGTGTGGTCAGTGTCTGGTACAAAGGCTTGTGAGTGCTGAACCCAGGCCTTGGACCCGTGGTGGTTGGCCTGAGGTTCGAACCTGGTCACTGGGACAGAGGGCAATGCAAGCACCCCCCCAGCTTTAGTTCGAAACCATGTACCTACGCTTCTCATCCTCGGAGAGGCTAACTGCAGACCGGGAAACTAGTGCAGCCACGCCCATCTGGTTATGTATTGTTTACGGCTGCTTTCGAGCTGCAAAGGGCAGAGTTGAGCAGTTGTGTTGGAGACCTTATGGCAGGCAAAGTCGCTTTGCAGAAAATGTTCGCCAACCTCTGCACTCATCTCTTAATATATAGTAGCAGTGGTGCTTGTCCGTCTGACATACATTTACACTTTCTATTTTGCTAACAGTATCTCCATTTCGTTAAAGTATCCATCCTTCTGGCAAGGTGACCCAAATCTTATTTTATTAGTAAGTCCTGGTTGGTCTTCGCCGCTCATGGTGGTTCCAATTCCTATTGCTAGTCCCCCCCAACCCCCGTATTGACACGTGGTAGCTAGTGTTAGTTCTGACTTGAAAATAAGCTTAGGCGTATGGTGCAATTCTAGCCAACTATGTATGTGAAAATCTGCCCGTGAGTTTCTGAGGGAGCATTTTCTTTTTACAAATACGTCATTCTTTGAATTTCTTTTTGCATGTCAATGATGATAATTGTCTAAAAATAACCTTAATTTTGTCTTACTTTGTAATGTTTGTAATTCTTATCTCAGTGCAATACAAAGTAGGAAAATAGGGTGGTAGCAGACATTCTTATGTTTTGTTGCCTACCTGAAAATTTACCTGCTGTATGGTTTGGAGTTACCATCGTTCTTGGATGTAGGATCATAAAATTCTGAAATCATTTAGGATTTCAAATTTAATCACAAAGTGTTCATAGTATTCTTTCAAGACATAAAAAAGTCTGTTTTATCTGAGTCATATCTCCCATTAATTCCTTGTATTCTTTGTGTGACTTCTCCTTTTCTCTTAATTCATGTCACTACAAATTTGTGTATTTTATGGGTTTTTTTTTTTAAGGACAAGCTTTTGGTATTGTTGAGCTCTTTGTTAATTTTTCTAAATTTGTATTTTAAAAAACACACAATTTAATTATAAAAGCAATATATGTATAAACTATCATTGCCCAGGTCAAGAAATTGAATATTTCAGCATCCTCACTCCTCCTAAAAAGAAAAATAAAAAACAACAACAACAACAAAATTGAATATTTCCAGCACCGCAGTGGTATTCTGTGACCCTTTTTTCATCCTCACATCTAAAGGTAATTCCTGTCCTGTACTTTTAGGCTTTTCTTTATGATTTTACCGTATAATTAATCATTTCTTATCGTTATAGTTAATTTAGTTTTGCCTATTTTGAATTGTGTATCAGTGGAATTAGACATCATTTTTTTGTGTCAGGCTTCTTTTGCTCATTAATATATATATTCATGTCTGAAAACATTTACTTGAGCCGTATTAGTACAGCTGCCCAGGAAAACACTTCCAAGTTGCCTTGAGAAGTGTTTTGTCTGCCTTTTGTTACGAGCAGGTTTTTGAATAAGGAGTGGGCTGATACAAAGTTGTTTGATAGGAATTCTCATTGGTTTATGGAAATAACATTATTAGTGATTGGCTATACACTGTTGAACTATAGTTTATTCGTTCAGGTGTCCAGGGTATGGCATTTTATGGCTACTTGGCTTCAGCCTAGAGCCCACATAGCAAGTGACTTTAAGAGGTAATTATTTAGCTCAATGGGAGAGATATGACTGCTGTCACATTTAATGCCTCTCTGGGCCTGATAGTTTAAAGGGTTCATATTCCTCAGATAAAAAGTTTCATTTCTTTCTCTTCATAAATTTTATTTTGTTTGCTGATGGTCTGTTTGTTCTGTTACTGGGAGTGGTGTATTAAAGTCACCTTTTAGTCTGACTTTTTTATTTCTTGTTTTTTGGTCCATTTTTTTGCTGTGTACATTTTTAAGGCTGTTATTAGGTGCATAAAAATTGAAAATTTCTATGAATGAAGAGGTAAATCGAACCTCTTATCAGTGAGCATTTTTTCTCTTTTTCTCTAGTAATTCTTCGGGCTTGCTGGCCAATATTGTGTGAGAATATAGTTACAGCACGCATTACCTTTTGTTACTGTTTTTATGGCGTATTTTTTTCCAACCCTTTAGTCCCAAACCTTCCATATCATTATGTTTCAGACGTGTCACCTGTAACTAACTGCATGTTATTAGGTTTTAATTTTTAATCCAGTCTGACAGTTTGGAGGCATTTATACTTCATGTGATTGGCATTCATGTTTTGTTTATACTTAATGTATAATACTTAATGTAATTCTTAGTATGTTTTGTTTTAAAAGAGTTCTCTAAATCCACTTTTTTTTTTGCCTCACTTGTTCTCTGTTCGTTATCCTCTTCTTTTGGATGAGTTTCTTATTACATTTCCCACTTCTGTTAGCATGGAAATTACGTATGTTAAAATAATTACTAGTTTTAATCATGACACTAGAGATTACATGTAGCATGCAGCCTTTGTCATATTCTTGTGTTGTTTAGTGCTTTTCTGTTCTTCTCCTCCAGGACCTTAGAGCACATCAACTTCATTTACCATCTTCTCATTCATATAGTATTGTTATACATTTTACTACTCTACGTATTTAAAACATCCTAACATATTATCACTATTCTTTATAAGACAATACTTATGATTTGTCTGTACAATTGTTTTCAAATTGAAGTACATATACTCAAAGGTGTACAAAGGCTTTTGAAGAGGTATGTGAGCACAGATGATCTAAAGGAAAACAAAGTCTAGAACCTCTCTCTGCATATGGTCTTTTTTGTAAAACTGATCTGCCTGAGAATTTACCTGTTTCTGAGGCATGGAGCTTTGGTGGAGCTCATTTCCCACATTGCTTCGCAGTCATTCCACTTCAGTTTCACAGAATAAGGGCATGCCTCTGCCACATTCAGAATCGCAGGCTGTATTGGCCAGAAGTATAAAATCTTTTGGGGCACCAAATAAAGGGATAGTTAACTATATTGGGGGCTTTGTGTTATGATGAGTGCCTAGGAGCAGTGATAGTATCTGGGCCCAGAGGCACTTTACCACTCAAATTGAATTTTCTCTTTAACCCACAGGTCCTGACTCCTTAGGAGCAAAAAAATCACCTGAAGGAGGAAGACGTTACAGGATTTGGGTATTGGCATTTCTTGGGGCACACTTGATCAAAGATTGAGATTTCTGAACAGAAATGTAGAGTGGATCTAGAAGGCAC
Organism: Lepilemur ruficaudatus; assembly: GCA_963574885.1. Taxonomy (NCBI): domain Eukaryota; kingdom Metazoa; phylum Chordata; class Mammalia; order Primates; family Lepilemuridae; genus Lepilemur; species Lepilemur ruficaudatus. Next base: position 7,398 of record CAUYRT010100064.1, on the reverse strand, counting down.
AAAGAGCATTCCAGCTGCCAGCCATTTTCCAGGAACAGAAGAAAATGATCCAGGCCCAGGTAGCTGACCTTTGGGTTGTTTTATTCTTTCCTTTGTTCCCTCATGGGAACATTTGTAGAGGCCTATGAAAATATCAGTTCCATTAATATGAGAAATATAAATTTCAAAAAACAAGCTCTGGAGATAAATAAACTTAGTTTTTAAACTTAACATCAGGCAAAGTTGAATAAGGAATATATTGTTCATAGGATTAACATTAAATTACTAATTGGGGGACATCATGCATGACTGGAGAGGATCCTGTGGGTTATGTTAGCTGTCAGCTTGCATGTATTATCTCTGACAACCAACACCACAGAAGAATCATGATTTACATGGTATGCACTGGTTTGCTGTGCTGAACAGATTACTTCTTGGGGGATGCCAATATTTCATGGCACTTCGGTCTCAGAAAATTTCTTTCATAGTTTTTCCTGGAGGTGATGTGGTGGATTGTGTCCTGAACAGCAGCCTTCACAGAAATGCTGAAGCAGGTTTCCTATGGCTCTTTTCTGGAAGGATTCCTTGTGGATCTCTGTGGAATAGACTAAGTGAATTCAGTAAACACAGGGGACCAACATATGTTGATTCTAGCCTTGTGGCAGTCTGGATTTATCCAGGAATGAAACCTAAACATCCTGGGAAAATGGAAGGATCCCAGGACTTTCAAATGGCTCTCAGTGAACAGATAGCTGAACTGGTGTTTGAATACAGACTGGATGTAGAGAGTTGAAAGTGCTATTGACATAGGGCAGGGCTGGGATTGTTGGAATTATACAGGTTGCCTTTAGACTTTCACCTTATAGAAAATGCAGAGTCCTTCCCCATTTCGTAGTAAAGACTTGATGCAAAGAGAGGTTTGGCCTTTGTCCTCAAGCCATTGGAAGGTGAGCTCTAGGTCCCTGGAATGTTCTGCCTGATAGTTGTATCTTTTGTTTGTTTGGGTGCTTTGGCTACTGGACAGTCTAAAAATGTGATCTACGATGGGGATTTTGGGCTGTGTTTTATCATTTCCCACCTCCAGAAGATCTGCAGGTTGAAGTTATTAACCCGATTTCCAGGATAGGCTAGACCTGAGGTCAGTCACGTATGTGTGATTGAGTCCCAATAAAATAACAACATACATATATCAAAAAATAAATTCCCTCTTCCTACATTTCCTTCCTAGTCCCTTTTACAAATAATTGGTAATACTTACTTCATGTCGCTGTAGTTGTGAGGATCTATGTCAATAAATGTATTAACAACAGCATGAGTATATTTGTATCTATCTGTAGACATCAACACATGTATCTATTATGATTTTTTCAAGTGAATGGAATCATATTCCAAAGAACGTAGCAGCTAACTTGAAGAAACTCTCCATTGGCCTAAGATATACGTTTTGAATATCCAAAGACTAATGACTGCAATTGATTGAAGAACATTAGCTGTATAAAATTCCATCATTTCATAGTGATACTTGAAAAAAAATGCATTTGTCACCATTGAAGGTTGGAAGAGAACCAAGTATTTAATCTGAAAAATGATGAACATAAAGATAGGTTCTTTTTTGTAGGGGAGGGTTGACTGTGACTTTTAAAAATACATTCTCTATCTCTGTAATTTTGTCATCTCAAGAATATTATATAAATGAAATAATGTGTTGTGTAACTTTTTGAAGTTTAAGTGGATTAGTGGTTGCCAGGGGTTTGGAGTGGGGGTAGGAGGAATATGGCTGTGGCTATAAAAGGGTACCATGAGGGATTCTTGTGATGGAACTGTTCTATATCCTGATTATGGTGATGGCCACATGAATCCACACATGTGATAAAACTGCATGGAGTTAAGTAAACATAGACTTATACAAATGTGTAATCTAGTAAATCTGAATAAGAATTGTATCAATGTCAGTTTCCAGGTTGTGCGATTGTCCTCTAGTTATGCAAGATGTTACTGTTAGGAGAAACTGGGTAAAGGGTTTATGTGCTTCTCTGTATTATTTCTTACAGCTGTGTATGTTATCAAAATTGCAAGGGGGTTTTGGCCTAGGCCCTGCTACTTGCCAGAAAAAGTGCCAATTATTGAGACAACGAGGACTGCCAAGGAGGAAAGGAATTTTTTAATTGAAAAGACATCTGTCAAGAGATTGGGGGATCAGCCGCAAATCCGTCTCCTGACTAAGGGAGAGAGTATGGGCTTTTAAGGACAGACTGTGTGCATTGGGGCAGGTAGGGATGTAATTAACAAGGGGCTACATGCTTTTGGGCAGGTTGTAGCATAATGAAGTCTGCCTAGGGGCCTTCAGAATCTCAGCTCGTCTTGCAGAAATTCTGCCGTTTCTGGGAAATAATTCAGAAAGGTCAAAGTGGTTAGTTAAAAGTTTCAAGATTCTAGTCATCATGCCCTACTGGCCTAAAAATATGAGAGGGGGAGAATTATAAAAAAATATATAGGGATCACTGAAATTTGTTCATAGAGCTGGTTACATATATGATCTATAATTATCTTATAAGTATATATAAAATACATATAGGCAATGTAAAAAATATCTAAGCATCATTGATAAAGTCTAAGACTACTTGATGAATACACTCATGTATGATCCTTCGTCCAGAAGGAACCAGGATTATCAATTTAATCTACATCCTCTGGACTATTCTCAGTGTAAGCATAGTTTTTTTGTTGTTTGCTTTTGTTATTTTAAAAGGAATCATACTGCTAATATTTATTGTTTTTTCCCTTTAAAGTGTCTTTGCATCATGTGTTTAGACATGCTGACCTATCTTTTTTTTGACCTATTATACTGTATTCAAAAACACTTGGTCTATAATGTGTAAAAACATTAAGTGTCCCTAATCTTTCTAATAATAATTATTATAGTATCAAATTTTATAACTTTCAGCAATGTAAAGGGTCAAATATTCTTTTGTCTTATTTTCCTATGCATTTTCTAATTACTAGTGGGATTGAAATTTTTCTTGTGTCTTTCTTGGTCAGTTAAATTGTTCTCTAAAATACTGGTCCTTGTCCTTAGCTTATTTAAAAAATCTGTTTTGTTTTATTAATTTCTAGGAGTTGTTTATGTCTATTGTATACCAGTTCTTTCTTTTACATACTGAAAGGGTGAATGAATGACCCAAAGGACACATTTCACACACAGGCTATGTGGGAGCAACATGGCTGGTTTATTCACCCACGTGTGGGTGGGCTGAGTCTGAAAAGAGAGTCAGCATAGAAGGGGGTTTAGTGAGGATTTTTATAAACAGTGATAGCTGACCCCCTCCCACCTGCCCTGTTCAGTTCTTTGTTTCTGGGCCAAGGTGAAGAATTGCTTCCTGCTATGTGCAGCAGAGGATGGTGGGCAGAACAGCTGTTTGTAGTAAATTCTTCTTCAAACTGTTACAGCAAACTGGACCAGGAAACAAACTGAGAGCCACAGGAGAGTACTGCAAAACAGGCTTTTATTATGCTGGTGGGCTCAGAGGGGTCTCGCCTCCAAATTCTGAGCAAAATGGGGCCAAAACATGGTGGGTTTTATATGTTTTACAGAAGCAAATGGTCACAAAGTCTGCACAAGATTGATTGATGTCTAGTTTATAGCTGCTTAGTCATGCTACCTTGCAGTTATGCACAAGAGTGAAATCTACAAGATCGAAATCTAGTCAAAGGTCACTCTTTACTTGCTTAGTCATGCTATTTTGCAGCTATGCCACTATTAGGAAGGGAGTGGAAAAATTCTCCCTCACAAAAAGACCAACTCCTACAACCCCTTTGCCCCAGTCGCATCCATCCTTCTATTCTGGCTTTGTCCTTATCAGGAGAGCTAGGGAGGGATAGCCTTGGTCTCCATCAGGGAGGGAGGGGGAAGGAATGCTGGCTGCAGCTGTCAGATCTACAAAGTTTGGGGACTCCCCAGACTCCTGCAGCTATTGTTTTATAAGCCTAAGTTTTACATTAACCACATCGTGTCCTATACATACTTTTTGGGTTCGCACCCAGAATAAACCTAACACATACTACCAGTTGTTTTTTTTTTTTTTTTCAGACCTTCATTTGTTTCTTTCCATGTAGAAGTTTTAATTTTTCATTAAAACTTTGTCACAGAATTACCAGTGTTTTCATTTCTGGCTTTGGATTTGTGTTATAAATATATTCTATAATTTTATTTTTGTTGTTTACTGTTTGGGTCTTATGTTAGTTATCTATTGCTGCCTTAAAAATAATCCCCAAATGTTAGCAGCCTGAAACAATACACACCATGTCCCAGTGACTGTGGTCGGGAGTCTGGGTAAAGCGTAGCTCAGTGCTGTGCTTCCTGATCTCTCACAAGGTTGCAGTCAAGGTCTTGGCCAGAGCTAGAGTCTGATCTCAGGTGTGAATGGGAATGTTCTGCTTCCAAGCTCATTTATTGGTTGTGGGCAGGATTCAGTTCTATGAGAGTTATTGGACTGAGGGCCTCAGGTCCTCGCTACCTGGGCTTCCCCTAACTTGGCAACTTGGCCTGTCAAAACCACATGGGACAAAGACTCTTTGCTTGACACTTTAATCAGGCTCCTAGGTTCATATATATACTTTCTCCTAGGCTCATCTGTGCACTTCCTTATAAAGTCCGGTTTTAGGAAAGAACCCTGCTGCTTTGGGAAAATACTCCTCAAATTGTGCTTTCCTCTAAACTCTACAACAAACAACACAGAAGAGGACTTCAGTGACCAAATGTGGGGTTTTTCACCACACACCAACCACTGAACACCAGCTGGATGTCCTCTAATTCAGTTCTGACACTATCTACCCAGAGATAGTGTCACGTCCCATAGGATGAGAGCTCAGTCCCCAAGACTGCCCCCTCTCCCCCAGACACCAGTTGCCAATGTGGGCCTTCGGCACTTCTGACCTGCTGGCTTCAAGTTGGAGTTCCCATGACCTCCTCCCTCTTTGAGTTCAATTAATTTGCTGGAGTGGCTCACAGAACTCAGGGAAACACGTTACTGATTTATTATAAAGGGTAATAGAAAGGATACAGATAAGAGATGCATAGGGTGAGGCATGGGGGAAGGGGTGTGGAGCTTCCGTGCCCTTCTTGGGCACCACCCTCCAGGAACCTCCTCGTGTCCAGCTATCCGGAAGCTCTTCGAACCCAGTCATCTTGGGTTTTTATGGAGGCTTCATTACATAGATGTGATGGACAACATGTAGAAATGTGATTGGACAAAAAGCACATGATCTAAACCCAGAAAGGCCTGTCTGTTCAGATTCTTCCTGGCCTCTCTGTGGATATTCCTTCCTCCAGGATATAGGACAGGAGGGGGTCTTTTGACCCACAATCAGATTATCTGAGTTCTGACATGGACAGGTGAAAGGAGGACAGGGTAAGGTCACAGAGAGAGAGTCTATCTCTTGAGGCCTAGAGTATGCCAACATTTTAACAAGGACTGTGGGGGTTATAAGCCAGGAACCGTGGATGAAAACCAATATATACATTATAACACCACACCTGCTAATTCAGTTCAGCAAGACCCCCGACCCTGAATGTCTGATTGGGTTCCACATCCTCTATCACCCCCCAGCTGATGTCTGATCACCCTGACCTTTTTTTTTTTTTTTTTTTTTTTTTAGTTTCAATGTGATGTGTCTAAGTGTAGACTTCCTGCTTGAAATTTGTTGGGTTTCTTGAGTCTCAAGTTTGGGCTGTTTAATCAGTTCTGAAAATTTCTCAGTTTTTAGATCTTTGAATAATGCTTCTCCATTACTCTATTTTCTTTTTCAAAAATTATTGATAGGTATATGTTAGACCCCCTTTCTCTGTTATTACCTCTTTATATTTTCTCTGTCTCTCTGCTACATTTTGGATAATGTTTTCAGTTGTACATTACAGTTCCCTCTTTGTTTAGTATATTGTGATACAAGGAATATATATTTTGGTCTTTGTCTCTGGCTTCTGGCCAAAGCTCCTGAACCCCTTGTAATTTCTTAACTGATAAAAACAATAGGAATTATCTTTTGTTATACAGGTTAAGTATCCCTTATCCAAAATGCTTGGGACCAGAAGTGTTTCAGATTTTGATATTTTTTAGAATTTGGAATGTTCATGTATACATAATGAGATATCTTAGGGATGAGACCCAAGTTTTAAACACGACATTTAGCTGAAAGTAATTTTATACGATATATTTTTTTCTTTTCCACAGACACTGTTGTGACTTAATTTTATACAATATTTTAAATAATTTTGTGCATGAAACAAAGTTTGTGTGAAATACTTATGTGTGGAATTTTCCACTTGTGACCTCATGTTGGTGCTCAAAAAGTTTCAGATTGGAGCATTTCAGATTTTCAAATTAAGAATGCTCAACTGGTAATAATTGTTTTTTTTGTCTTGGCTCCTGAAACAGCTCTGGAGGATAAAGGTGAAAGGGGCATATTTTGTTATTTATGACCTAGGTTTATGTTCATGAGGTGACTTTGGAAAGCTCCTAAGGAGGAAAGGCTTGTTGCAGGGGAACCTCCAAGGAGGAGAGAGAGGATGGAGACTGACTTAATCACCACTGGCCAACGATTTGATCAATCATGCCTATGTAATGAGGCTTCCATAAAACAATAAACACAGAATTTGGAGAATTTCTGGGTTGATGAACTGATGGGGGTGCTGGGAATGTGGAGAAGCTCCAGCCCCTTCCCTGTACCTTGCCCTATACATCTCCTCCATTAGGCTGTTCCTAATAAAAGAGTTGTGTCCTTTATTGTAAACTAGTAATGCTAAGGAAAGCACTTTCTTGAGTTCTTTGAGCTTTTGCAGTAAATTATCAAACTCAAGGAGGGGGTCATGGGAACCCTCAATTTATAGCTGGTCAGTCAGAAGTATGGGAGGCCTGGACTTGTGATAAGTGCAGCTGCCCCTCCCTGCGTCTTCAGGTTCTGCATCCATGCATTCAACCAACTGTGGAGCGAAAATATTTGGGAAAAAAAATTGCATCTGTATTGAACATGTACAGACTTTTTTCTTGTCATTATTTTCTAAACAATACAACTATTTACATAGCATTTACAGTATATTAGGTATTATAGATAATCTAGAGATGATTTAAAGTATATGAGAGAGGCCGGGCGCTGTGGCTCACGCCTGTAATCCTAGCACTCTGGGAGGCCGAGGCGGTGGACTGCTCAAGGTCAGGAGTTCAAAACCAGCCTGAGCAAGAGTGAGACCCCGTCTCTACTATAAACAGAAAGAAATTAATTGGACAACTAAAGACATATATAGAAAAAATTAGCCGGGCATGGTGGCGCATGCCTGTAGTCCCAGCTACTCGGGAGGCTGAGGCAGAAGGATTGCTTGAGCCCAGGAGTTTGAGGTTGCTGTGAGCTAGGCTGACGCCACGGCAC